>ML808542.1:160881-173671 GCA_009831015.1 Picea engelmannii | reverse complement strand
GAGCAGGTATATGAACAATCTAGGTAAAGAACATTGGGAGGCAGTAAAGTGGATTCTCAGGTATTTGAGAGGTACTACTACACATGCATTATGTTTTGGAGGTTCAGACACTTTTCTACATGGATATGTTGATTCAGATATGGTAGGTGATAAAGATAGCAGGAGGAGCACCACAGGGTATGTTTTTACTATAGGTGGAACAACAGTAACTTGGATTTCAAAACTGCAAAAGGTTGTTTCACTTTCAACAACAGAGGCAGAGTATGTTGCTGCTACAGAGGCTAGTAAAGAGATGATTTTGTTACAAAGGTTTATGGAGGAATTGGGAAAGAAGCAGGAGAACAACAAGTTGTACTATGACAGTCAGAGTGCCATTCACCTTGCAAAGAACTCATCCTTCCATTCGAATACTAAGCATATACAGTTGAGGTACCATTTCATATGATCCGCCTTGGAAGATGGACAATTGAAGCTGGAAAAGATACACACTAGCCAGAATCTTGCAGACATGTTAATAAAGGGAGTAACCAGGGAGAAACTAAGTTCTTGCTTAGTTTCAGTTGGTCTTCAAGAATGAAGATGAAAATGAGAAATTTACCAGGTCCAAGAAGGTTCAGAGTCCATCATATACAGCAACGGTGGAGTTGTTGAGATCGGTCTCCAAGTGGTAGATTGTTGGTTGTGGAGCTTGATTATGTTCCTGATTTATAGGTCTTTTACTTTCAGTCATGTTTATACCCCATGAAGTATTTACACCCCAGAAGTATGTACACTCTTCCATGTGGGGGAGTGCAGAGGGGGGGTACCCCCTTTGTGGGTTCTAGGGGGGCTATCCCCTCGGCTGGGGGGTCTGGGGGCAAGCGAGCCCCCAGTGGGGGTTCGGGGGCGAATCCCCCGAAGAAAAAATTGCCTTGTAAAAGTATATTGTAATTTCATTGTAAATATGGACCGTGCATTATAAGGTCCCAGATCTAATGGTAGAGATTATGTTAGGGATTTTTCCCCTAGAAGGCAACCCTCTTTTATGAGGGAAATGTATCGCAGCTATGGATGGTGGTGAATATTGTATTCTAAGAGAGGAGATTGTGAGAGAAAGAAAAGGAAGTTACAACGGGTTTTGATGTAGGTTGTATCCCTTCATTTGTTGGATAACAATAAAGGAAGGACCTGGCAATTTCTCTAGTGGATGTAGCCCACACTGGGTGAACCACGTAAATTTGTGTCTCTCTTGTATTGTGTGTCTTTTGTGTTTTGTTTCTGCATTTGTTTTATTTTATTTCTCCGCGGTCCTGTTTTTCTAACAACAAGCTTGTTTCAGTCTACATTTTACATTTTCAACATACTTCCTTATTGAATAGAAGCCAATTTTACTATATCTCTGTTATTTTTTCTTGTTAAGAATAATAATAATCTGTATTCATTTCGTTATGCTCATAAAATGCAGATCATAGGATGACATCCATTGTTATTTTGTGGTTCCTTTTTAATTCCTTCTTAGATACAGTCTTTGGAGGTTTCTTTAGAGTGGTGTATCCTAAAAAAACTCAATTCCATATGTCAAACCCCTGTGCTTGTAAAAATACTCTCATTATTCTTCTCCAAAAAACATATTTCTGGTCGTCAAACAATGGAATTCCACTTTCAGTGCACTCCATGATCCACCTTCTATTGGTTAGATTGTTTCTGAAGGACCTTCTCTGAAACCAATTGTTGGAATATTCAATAATATTGGGAGGGGGGTGAATCAATATTAAGCACTTTTTACCATTTTTAATCACAACATGGAAACATTAAGTTATCAACAATTTATCACTTATGATTGCATTCAAGATATCATAACCATAGATACATAGTACATAAGAATTTACGTGGAAACCCAAATAGGAGAAAACCATAGAACATTTTTAATATACATCTTGAATATTACATAAAAATGAAGCACAACTGGAAGGAGGCTCCAACCCCCTATTTCACAAGTTGCACCCTGAAGGAAGCTACAACTCCTTATGTTCTCCAGATCCAACTAGAAGGAGGCTCCAACCCCCTAGTTTATAGGCTCCAAATTGAAGGAATCTACAACTCTCTAGATTCTATAGATTCAAATGGAAGGAGGCTCCAACCCACTTATTTACAGGCTCCAACCCCCTTTCCTTTCCCCTTCCTCCCTTAAATATAAATATGAGAATCAACTTGTCACTTTCATTTTCACTGTTACTGTCACTGATATTGATACATCATCATCATCAAAATAGGTTCAACCCAATGACCACATAAAAATTATTCCAATATATCCAAGAATATCTCCCAAATCATATACCCAAAATCACTAATATATTCCTCAAAACATGTTCCAAATCCCCCCAAGACATGCCTCAAACGTGTGCCAAAACCTCGAATATATGCCTCAAACAATATGCCAAAATATCCAAGATATGCCTCAAAGCATATGCCAAAACTTCCAATATACAAGCCTCAAGAAATATATAAAAACATAGCTTTCACATGTGGAGACCCTAATGCATGAGCTCTTGGAACATCAAACCTTCTTCAACTTTGACATCAAGAAAAGAACATCTTCCTCAAACCCTTCCTCAACCTCATGGGACTAGAATGAGCAACAGGAAGGGCCTCATGTGACAAGTCTTAGACAACCAACGGGGTCCTCTAGGGACATCCTATACTTAACCTGTGGGGGTCACCTCAGATAGGGTTTCCCGAAAACCCTTCTTACATGTGTAACTACAAGAACTCCATCCTTTGCACGATTCCGCTACTTCACTTACCCTAAGAGATCACAAGTTTTCTTAATAAAAATGAGAGGATATTGATGTGTATTTATATCCTTCCAAGTACATTATTTACTTGTCTTTTAGGGCCGACCTACAAATTCCTTTTGCAACCATTTTTCTCCTTTACTTGATTTTAGGGCCGACTTATAACTTCTTGTTTGCAACCATTTAGGGGAAAAAATTATATGATCATCTTTAAGAGGGAATATCTCATCAACTATGAAGAAACACATGGAATTCCACCTACCGTTTGAAATGGATTTATGAGGAATATCAATCCATAGGGGTTTTGTGTGCATTTTCAATTTCGTTCATACTCTTTTTCTTCAATCAACTTCAGGCTTCATGACCACACCTCTGGGGCTTCATGACCATATCGTTAGGGAATATTGACCATACATTGTAACTTATTTTCTAAACAACTGGGGCCTGTTGTAGGATTCTTCAAAGTATCTTCCCATGAGGGACATTCTTAGAGCTATGCTATAAGGGGACCACTTTGGATACTCCTTCGAATAAATACATCACTTCTAGGGGATTCTGGACTTTCTTCGGGGCTTCTTCTAGGGTTGACATCAATTAAAACCAAATTTCCAAAAATATCCCTCTTTTGCATTGATGGAAACACTCATACTCCCCCTGTGACCATTTATCCCCTTGTTTTCATGCCCTGGATATTTCTCTCCCCCTTTGACATCAATGGAAAAGGGTAACTCCCCTTGCCGATTTTTCTCCCCCTATCTTCTTTGCAAAATTTTATGTAGATGAATGTGGGGATTCTTGTTTATGCTTCCTTTCCTCTCTTCCAGGGATTATTTTCCATTGGTACTTCTTATTATTGTAATCCATTGACGCATATTAAAAGTTCTCATGTCAAAGTTCCTTCATCACTAGAATTCAATTCTTCATGGTGTGTCATGTATTCACTGAAATGACTTCAATGACATAATCATTTAGCAATATCCACTTGAAATTATAAATCCTCCTAATGGTTTCTCTCCCCTTGTTGTGTTGTGCCTCTCAAAGATTTCCTTCATGTGAATAGATGGTTCCACTTGTCAATATGCTTCTTTTCTGAGTCATATTATTTACTGAACATTCTTCTTCATGACAATGATAACAAGTCTTTCTACAATTTCTCTTGAGCTCATGCTTTCATCCAATTTCATGTATCTTCTCTAGTTCATGTCAAGAATTATCTTCTATACCTGCCAAATGTCTCATGAATTCATCTCTTGTTCATATGTCACAAAATTTTCCATGATCCTGCTACTCAACTACACACAATTCTGACCCATATATCACTTTTCTTTTCTGAATACTTCTCCAAATATGTTGTAACTGATCACAACATATTCTTGTTTCTGTTATGGGATAAATTGGTAGGTGAAAACACTAAATGATCTCCCTAGATCCACCTAGATCTAGAACAAAACACACCAGAACATGATTCTTTCCTTAAGTTTTAGATATTGAATTTACTAACTAAAGAGGGATAGGTGACATACCATTTAAACACCACTTCCTCTCGCCATCGCCATCCTAGCTCCATTCCAATGCTCATACAATGATGAACCTGCAAAAGAATGCAGCCAACCAAAGTGATAGTAATAGCATAAACTCAATATAAACCTATGTATGTGATCAAAGAATCATACAATAAAACACAACAAGCTTTATAGGAAAGAATCATATTACTGTATCATATTAAATGTGAAAGAAAGATTACAACCACATCCTTGATGTCGTAAGGCCCCTTCCAACTGTCCTTCGTTCCCCACACACTTCCACTCCAAGAATTATGAGAGCATAGCTATGATAATATTCACAATCTATCTTGACAAAATGGCTCATCTAGCCAAGCTGACAATCTCCAAAGCTCAATCCAATCCAAGCTCCGAAATCAAAAGATAACCTTCTCCATGAGAGATCCTCTCCTTTTATAAGTTGAAGAGGATAAGGTGAGGAGGTTAGGATGATCCCACTAAATCATGAAAGCGAGTAAGATCCAAACCATTCAGATGCCACCTCACCATCGAGTTTCTCCTTTTAGAAGCATCAAGAACAAGCTCATTCTTCCCACGTATGAGAATTTTTGCACCCTGCATATATAGCAACCTGCGAACACTTTGCCACCTAGCTATGGTGCAGTGTGAGAAAATCAGGCATTTTCACACCCTACCTATATAAAAAAACTGTGAACATCATCTTTAATAGGGTTTTTACAAAGGAAAATGCAACTTCTTTACTTAGGAAAAGTTCCTCTCCCTTATTTCTTCAAGAACTCATGCCATTGACCCCTCTGAAGGCAACATATAGGTTTACATCATTAACGGTCCTAGGGATGAGAAAAATAATGTGTAACAGAGAGCCCCCCAAAGTATGAAGTTAGAACAGAGTGATACCTGACATACTTTTTCGAGTGTGTGTAGGTAACAAGGAACACGTCGGTCAGAAACCTACCAACAAACAAGGAAATACAGTACAATAATATATCATCACTGAGGTAGGCATTTCCATACTCAAAATACAAATGAATCAAAGCATAAATGTCGATATGTGAAGATCCATGTCAAGTAAGACAGGTCATGGCCACCAAACATACACTGTGGATCCATGCCGATATGACTCAAATCTAAACATAGCCACCAAAAATACGTTGTGGATCTATGTGTTAAAGACTCAAATTTGAACATAGACATGAGACATACAATGTAGATCTATGCAAAAATACAAACTAAATATACTCCAATGCAACCTGAATCTGTGAGAAAAGGTTTAGGGTCTTCATCTCCACCACTCTAAGTATGAATCTAACCATGTGAATACATGTGTTGAAGTTGAACATGGTAGAAGCCACTTGATTACCGGTCAATGATGAGAACTGTTAAAAAGTGTGAGGGAAATCACCATTAATATCAATGACTCCCAAGGTACTCTAGTACAATCCAACGAATGTGAGTTAATGAGATAAAGTCGAACACTTGGTGGAATCTCCCGATCAGGGGTCAATAATGAAAACCCATTGTCGAAAGCAAGGAAACCTGCCATTGAGGCATGCAAGTTCCAAGGTACCAATTGGTTTCTAAATCTAATTCCTGGATAATGAGTTGAAGTCGACAGGAAAAGACTCATCACAGGAGGGCCTTAATGTATCCCACATCAATGACATAAAACAAGTAACAAGATTTGATGTAGATTAGAGTAACAAGTGATTCAGGACTGACTCAGGGATGGCGAATAAAATAGAAGGCTTAAAGACTGCAAACATGGCCAACGCAATAGAAGGCTTTCCAGGTTGAACTTCTCTTTGAACATATTGACGACATGACAACTGTCTTGGAAAAAACTGACTCAACAACAGGGATCACATACCAATTTGTAATCTTATAAATGAGTATGACCAAGAGATGAGTGGGTTTTCCAACCTAGACACAAAGAGATTGAAAGGGTGTCATGTTCAAAGGTGACTCTTCCATGGAATAAAAGTTTAGACACATTTCTTTCCCAATTTTCCCCCCACCATTTCTGGAAAGTACCTCTTTATTTTTACACAATCTTGAGGAGGATAACATATGCTTGTCAATTTAAGCTCATCCTTTGAACGATTCCCTCAGAGTATGTTTAACGAACCTTAAGAAGGAGTGGTTCAGTCCCATATGGGCCTTTCGATGTTTTTTTAAAGAGTCCAAAGAAAGAAAACTCAGGGGTTTTTCATGTTTAGAGAGTCTGAAAAAAACTTAAAGATAACTCTCTCAGTTCATTTTTCATAAAGTAGTCTGATGAGACCGAAAAAGAGATAAACTATCGCTCAATAGACATTTTCTTCAAATACTTTAATGAGCATGAAGAGAACAAGGTCACTCGATAATATTTTCATGTTTAGAGAGTCTGAAAAGAGCTTAAAGGAAACTTCAGGGGGTTCCTTTTTCGTATAACCTTTATGAGTCCGAAAAAGTGATAAAAGTATACTTGGTTACATTCTCATTGATTTACGAGCATGAGAAAGAACAAAGACTAAGCTCGGTAACTTATTCTCATGTATTTACGAGCATGAGAAAGAACAAAGACTAAGCTTGGGATTATTTTCATTTTTACGCAAGCTTTA
Organism: Picea engelmannii; assembly: GCA_009831015.1. Lineage (NCBI taxonomy): Eukaryota > Viridiplantae > Streptophyta > Pinopsida > Pinales > Pinaceae > Picea > Picea engelmannii. Next base: position 166,774 of record ML808542.1, on the reverse strand, counting down.
AAACAAAACAAAACTATGCTTAGACCTGGTTTCATTTTGACACAAGCTTGAACCAGAGGAAACTATGCTTGAGGTAAGTGGTTTCATTTTTACACAATATTGAACCATAGAAAACTATGCTTGCGACTTCTCAACGCATAACGCAGGGATGGTTGCTACTTAGCCCCCAACTTAAGAAGCTAGAAGTTTAACTTTAGCATGAATTCTAGAGGTCGAAGCCAAATGCCCCCAAAGCTTCATTTCATCCAACTGCAAAGGTGAATTAAATGAAGCTTCAAATACTAGACAAGGGACTTGACTCAAATAGAGAGGGGGAACAATCTGTTTCATTTTTAAATGAGCTTGACACAAGAATAAGAACTATTCTCATGAATCTAGGTTCAATCCCCAGACCTCTGTTTCATTTTTTAACGAGCTTGACACAAAAACATGAACTATGATTGTAACCTCTGTTTCATTTTTTAACGAGGTCGCCACAGAGACGCAAAAAAATATCCTTGCAACTGGTTTCATTTTTTAACGAGCTTGAAATCAAAAATCATGCTCAAGGTTGGTTTCATTTTTTAACGAGATTGAAATCAGAAAATCATGCTCAAAGACCACTATTTCATTTTTTAATGAGTTTGACACAAAAAATTGAACTATTCTCATAACCTTTGTTTCATTTTTTAACGAGGTTTCCACAGGGACTCAAAAAAATATCCTCGCAACTGGTCTTTATCATGGATTCCAAGAGGACAATGCTTCGAAAGGACACCATGTCAAGGGAAAAAACTCAGTCATGGTTTCCAAGAGATATTCAGTATACAGAAGGAACAAACTCTGGCAATAACACATGTCGAGGGTTGTGACAGGGGTAAGGAGATCAGGCTCTAAAGACCCTATCGAAGAGATAACCACGTCAACTACTGGATCTAAGTCACCAGAAGTTGAAGCCATGGGAGACAACACCACATAATTGACCCGTGGCTGGGGCGATACCATTTGCATATAAGAACCATTTAGGGAAGAAATCCAATTGGGTTCAACAAACAAAAGTTGATCAACAGTCACAACTCATCCATCGTGAGGGAAATATATCACACGAAAAAGAGTAGACACAATAGCTTTCATGGCATAGACATAATCTCGCCCAAGGAGTAAAGAGAAATCCAAGGGGTCTTTGACTACCATGACATCAATAAAGACAGTTTTCCCTCCCAAAGTTACAGGAAACTGAGGAAGGGTCCCTAAAGGTTGACTAGTTCTTCTATTAAAAGCTAACAGATTCTATGTAACTGACACAAGCTGAGGAAAACCCAAAGCTTTCCAAGTAAAAGAGGACAAAATACTAACAAATTCATCTTAATCTATCAGTGTTTGAGGAACATCTCGACCACAAACCTGTACTGTAATCTAGAAAGGAATGTGAGAGAGAAGATGAGGTCCAGTTAGCACACCCCAATAAAAATGGATGGCCTCATTACTTGGAGGGGGTTCCATGGGAGAAGTAGGAATACCCACCGACATGGTAGATTCTGTATCAACGAGAAAAACATAGGCAGTATCGGGTTTACTCTCTAGTGGGAGAGTAAGATCGACTGATGGAGAGATCAGATCGACCACTTGGGTTTCATTCTCCAAGGGGAGAATGGGGTCAACAGGTGGAAATGGATTGACCGTTTGGGTTTCACTCTCTAACAGGAGAGTGGGATGGACTGAGGATGGGATGGGATCGACTTCTTTAGTTTCTCTCTCTGAGGGGAGAGTGAGATTGACCGAGGATGGTATCGGATCAACCACTTTGTCAACTGGTTCAACTAAGGATGTGACCAGATTGACGACATGATCAATCGAATTGACCGGTGAAGGGACCAGAGTGATCATTCTATCAACTATAGGGGGGTCAAGAGTAAGATTGCGATAAGCAGCTGGAAGTTGAGGCTGTGAAATAGGCATGTCTTCCAAAAATTTTGAGGCTTCTTCCATATGAGGGAAAAGGTGAGTTAGATGACTCCCGTTGCATAACATACACAGGAACTTGGCTCGACTTTTCTTCTTCCCAACTATATCATGACTAGTTGACGGGAGGTCATCAACATGTTGTTCAGAGGCTAACGACATGGGTTGGTGAGGGTGTGTAGACCATGCTTCTATAACTTTGGATAGACCAGAGAAATCCTTAAGAAGATGGCTACCCTTACAAAGACTGCAAGGGTACATGGGATTATGGGTTGTTTGGGTGATATTGACATCACCAACACTCCCAGCATGATCAATAGTAAATGGTTTCTTTCCAACACGTATGGCAATGGTTGGAAGTGTGGATCCTTGCTTATTTTTCTTCTTCTTATTCTTCCTTTTCTTTTTCTTCTTATTCACTGAGTTACTAGCTTGAGAGTTTTCACTTGATGAAGAAGATGAAATGGAGGAAGACCTTGCAAGTGAAGAAGGTGAAGGAGGTCTTACTGGTGAAGAAGGAAAAGGATCAACATGTGGTTGATGTTCTTGGGGGAAAGTGTTTACGACCAAAGAACTTACTACATTAGGGATTACCTGAGTGGAAAACAACCACACCGACAATCCAATCGTGAGACCTGGAAGGCTCAAAGTAGCAATGTGAGGAGGACCAATGTTTCCTTAAGAAGGAAAAACAAAAGGTTCCCCAAGCAAAGGGGTTCCTTCATTGGTCATTTAGGTAATTGATGCCATTAAAAATAAAAATCCAACCTAGATTCCACTAGGGAAAACAAACAACACATGCTACAAATCTAGTAAGCAAGAAAGAAAACAAAACCTTCTCACAACGAGCACACTAGTTGGTGATGAAATCCAACATCACAGGAACAAAGTGAGAAGGTGTTGAGATAGAGAGGGTGGTAAAGTTATCTTGATGACCTTCTTAATGAACTTACATCTTGGTGCAAGCTCCCACACATAATCGTGGGTATACCCTCCAAGGAGCTCTAGTGAGTTTGGCTAACGTCGATTCCAGGTACCGTGAAGACTTTCCCCTCCACAGTCACCTTGTGTAAAGAACCTAGAGAGATAGGCCACTAAGGTTACCAATTACTATACTGATGCCTGGGGAAACAGTCGATAGTCTGATCCATGTGCAAAGGCAGGGTATCTAGCCTGAAGTCAACTCGAAAGGCTTCCACTCATAATTGTGGGTATACCTTCAAGTGACCCCCATAATGCGTGCAATCTCTACACCAAGACCAAAAAAGCAGGGTGAGTAACTCTGCCAGTCTTAATGCAACCTCGTGATTGACCCTTGTGTGAGAAGGGATTCCCAGGAAAAAATGTAGTAAGTGGATTTAACCCTCCCTATCACAAGATACTATGTTTGTTTTCATATTTAGAAAGTTATCTTTCACACCTATTCCAAAGTGCTACAACTAATCTAATGTAGGTTTGCTACCAGAAAATATACAAATGTCTAATCAATTTTTATAAGCGCTTTATTGTTTAGGTTGTTGTTACTCAAAAGGAAGATGGCGTGGACAATATGGTGTTTTGACTGACTCGAAAGTTATGCAAAGAGATGAAGATGCAATCTTTTCATTTTAGTGAGAGCTATGCTACAAGAAGGAGAAAACATTTATCATTCCCAGATGCACAATGTCTCAACATTTAAAAAAAAAATCATCAATATCAATAACTTTAATAAATGAGAAAAATAGACTATACACCAATACATGATTCATGCCCCCCCTGGCCATGAGGGGGAAAATTTTTCAGAATTTAATACCAAAAAATGCCAAGAATCATGCAATTTCGCTACTTCAAATGGAAGGATGCCCCTAATATAATATAAAGTAGAAATTAAATCTTTTTGTTAAAAAAAAATCACTAAAAGCAATAATGAACTTTCTTAAAACAAAGAAACCTAAACTAAAAGTTTTCTTTTAAAGCGAACTATTCAGAAGAAATCTGATCTTTCCCTAAACAATTCTAAAGAAAACACATGCTTTGTACTTGAAAGACACTCAAAGCAAGAGATTAATCCTTAAAAACCAAACAAAGCAAAGATGGCTAAAAGAAACTCAAAGAATGTCAAGCAGAATGTAAACAAATCAATATAGGCTCCAAAATTTCAATCCAGCTGATCAAAGCAAAATTAGGCATCAAAAGATAACAAGACCCAATCCAATTTTTTTTTACAAACAAGTTCACAAGCCAGTAGTATATTACATTGCGAAAATCAACAGTTTTTGCAGGCTAGCAATAGGTAGGGTGCGAAAATGTCGCACTGGTTTAAACAGTGAGGTGCGAAAATCAAAGTTTTTCGCAGGTTGTATACAGGTGAAGTGCAGGAATGTTTGTAATCAAAAGGAATTTGGAAAAAGGACAAAGAGTCTAAGTGAACTTTCAGATCCAGAGAGTCTGGATGGATCTCCCACAGACTCAGAGACCAGAAATCAAGCAATCAAAGCAAGGGAAACTAAACTAACTAGGAAACAATTCGCTCCCCAGTGGAGTCACCAATTTTTTTATGGGATAAATCGGTAGGTGGAGACACTAACTGATCTTCCTAGATCCACCTAGATCTAGAACAAAACACACCAGAACATGACACTTTCCTTAAGTTTTAGATATTGAATTTACTAACTAAAGAATGATAGGTGACATACCGTTTAAATGTCACTTCCTCTCACCATCGCCATCGCCATCCTAGATCCATTCCAATGCTCATACAATGATGAACCTGCAAAAGAACGCAACCAACCAAAGTGATAGTAATAACATAAACTCAATATAAACATATGTATGTGATCAAGGAATCATACACTAAAACACAACAAGCTTTATAGGAAAAAATCATATTACTGTATCATATTAAATGTGAAAGAGATATTACAACCATGGCCTTGATGTCGTAAGGTCCCTTCCAACTATCCTTCGTTCCCCACACACTTCCACTCTAAGAATTATGAGAGCATAGATCTGATAATATTCACAATCTATCTTGAAAAAATGGCTCATCTAGCCAAGCTAACAATCTCCAAAGCTCAATCCAATCCAAGCTCCAAAATCAAAAGCTAACCTTCTCGATGAGAGCTCCTCTCCTTTTATAAGTTGAAGAGGATAAGGTGAGGAGGTTAGGCTGATCCCACTAAATCATGAAAGTGAGTAAGATCCAAACCATTTAGATGCCACCTCACCATGGAAGTTTCTCCTTCTAGAAGCATCGAGAAGATGCTCATTTTTCCCATGTATGAGCATTTTCGCACCCTGCCTATATAGTAACCTACGAACACTTTGCAACCTAGCTATGGTGCAGCCTGCGAAAATCAGGCATTTTTGCACCCTTCCTATATAGAAACCTGCGAACATCCTCTTTAATAGGGTTTTTACAAAGGAGAATGCAACTTCTTTTCATAGGAAAAGTTCCTCTCCCTTCTTTCTTCAGGAACTCATGCCATTGACCCCTTTGAAGGCAACATATATGTTTACATCATTAACGATCATAGGGATGACGAAAATAATGTGTAATAGTTTCTCAAGTTGAATCAAATATGTACACTTGTCTTCTCTATCTTCAAATAAAATTATATAATTATGCAACAAGTACACATTCTTGAATCTGTACTGAATATATCCCTTCTTGAATACATGCTTGCAATCCTCTATACAATCATGAATCTGTACCTCAAAAGTGTGCCAATGATATTCCTTGTAACTACGAGCCAACCTCTTCATACCTATGTTGGGAACTAAATATCAAGATAGCATAGAAAAACCTCAAAATAAGTACTCAACGCCTTGAAAAAGAGATAATTTTAGATAATAAGCCTCTTCGAGGGTGAAACCTCCTTATACACCACATAAAGGTCCAATTACAACTAATGGACCCAAGTTGACATAAATAAAATAACATTACTAATGTAATATTGTCGGATTACTAAGT
>ML808542.1:127450-160876 GCA_009831015.1 Picea engelmannii | reverse complement strand
GGGGGGGGGGGGGTAAATCAGTAATAGATGAATATAATCCATAAAATCCGAGTGTTATATCAATGTATCATTATCATCCAATAGTTTCATATTAAATAAACAATGAACAAATGAGAAATCATACACATACATAGCACACCATTGTTTTTACGCAGAAACCCAAAGCGGGAGAAAACCACATAATGTTTTTTCTTATATTTCTTTAAGAATTACATTCATTGGAAGCACTGAATTCCTTTGTTTTCCAACTACAACTGGAAGGATTCTCCAACCCCCTAGTTTCTTAGGATACAACCTAAAGGAAGCTCCAAATCCCCAATTCTCTGGCTACAACCAGAAGGAGGCTACAACCCCTTATGTTCTCTAGCTACAACCGGAAGGTGGCTACAGCCACCTTTCCTTGCCCCGTCCAACTGCCATGACGTAAGAGTAGAATGGTGGAACCACCATCACACTATCATTGTTATATATACCACTATAAAAACTTGTACCACTGACCTACAACCAACCAACCTATAACAACCTGTACCAAACAACCTGTAATCATCCTGTACCATAAACAAGTACATCAACCATGCACCAACTTGTACGTCAACCTATACCAATAAAAAGTGCATGAACCATGCACCAAATATGTACCAATAATGCATCAAATACACATAAACTATGACTCATCAAGATGTACCAACATCATCAACTACTTGTATCAACCATGTACCCAACATGTACCTCAACCAAAATCCCTCATCAATTTCATCATCCAAATTTGAGTTGTAACTATGTAATAGACCTGGTGTATATGATCACATACCTGCAAACATTCCGTAACTTTAACAACAAGAGAATATCATTTTCATCAAACTTTACTTTAGTCTCACATGACTAATTTTGGATCAGTCAACAACCCTAACTTGCAATAATCATAACTATGCACCTATAATGAATACAGATATGAAAATAGTACAAAATTTTCTTCAGTATCTTTTATGGAATTCCTCCAGCTTTCACTAATTGGATCCTCTTAGAAAAGGAGTTATAGAAAAAATGGCATACCTTATTGAATTTTGGCTTATTCTAGAGAGAGAACTTGTATAGCGCGCCTCACACAGAATATTTGTTGTATGTGTTATCACTATAACAATTACTATGAGAAAACTAGTTTCTAGAATTTAGCGAGATGCTAAAATGATGTAGAGGCGTGATAAACTAGAGAAAGCCACCATATCTAGCGGAAGGAGGCTAAGTCTAGTAGAAGTGTGAAGTTTATGGGACCCGATGGGTCACAGATCACAGGTGCTATAGATCAACGACCATGGATCGTTTCAGGTAGAGAACTTGTTTAGAGGATATTTCTCGAAAGCAGGCCAAAAAAAAACCAGTGGTTTCAGGTCGAGACCATGTGACACCACAGGGTGCATTTCGTGGTGATAAGAAGTCTACCTCAAACCTCTTTTCCTGGCCCTCAAAATCGGGAAAGTGTATATAAAGGGGTGGACCCTTCTCATTATTTTATGTTTTTTCAAATCATTGGAACGCTAGAAGTTGGCATGACCGCTACTAAAGCTCAACAGTGAAACAAAATCATGTGTTTTTTCTGCTCATTCATAGGTATTTTTCATCACTGCCATGGACCCTGACATTATGCCAGTAGCAGAACAAGATCTCACATCAAACGAAGAATCCCTAATTGACAAAGATTCATATGTGTATGACACTAAATTAACTATCTCACCCATCTTCATGTCCATAGCTAATTTGTCAGACAATGTAGGCAAACAAATACTCTTTCTCGAAGTAGTCGAAGCCTCCATAGTCCCTTATGTCATCGAGTTCGCATTCCCTTTCCTAGAATTCATAGGTTGGTGCGTTGAGGAATACTCATAGGAAGAGAAAGTTGTCTTAAATAAACTAGGATCAGATGTCCTGTGTAGAGTAGATAGCCCATCAATTCGGCATGCCCTTGACATTACAGAGTCCCCCTTTGTAGTGTCTGAACTGCTCGAGGAAGAAAATCTAATTACGGTTTACAGGGATTGTCCCCCTGAAGTCAAAATCCAATTTTTACAAATGATTGTCAAACCATAACATTTTTTAAGAGTCAGTTCCTGCCAATAAGTGTGAATATCATGGTTATTGAAGTCCAATAGGTCTGCTCCATACCCAGTCAGATTTTAGGTTTGGATAATGACAAGTATGTGATAGAGCTCATGTTAGGTTTTTTGTTAGAATTTTTCCAGTCAGAGTCCTGTCAGTCAGTTTGTATCCTCTTTGATAGATTCATAACTGATAATATACACAATAAACTAGTGAATTTCCAGTCACTAAGACATTTTAGATATTACACATATCTACTGAAGACCTTCTTGGAGACCAACAAGAGAGAGTTACCTGAAGAAGTATTCATATCAACTGAATGCAAAAGAATCACAATGCTCATCTTTATCAACAAGGTCATGTCCAGGGTTTACAACATGATCTTCAAAACCAGCTTGCCAAGAGTCCTGTATGACATGAAAATTTGTTTGTAGCCAAATCCATAAAATAGATCGGGGGACTGGGTGTTGTTCATACATTCTACAGTAATCTGTGTATATGGTTGTCAAGAATCCCCCGATCTTTTGCCTATTTTTAGGACACCCAAAGTTTTTTCCCTGGATTTTATTAGGAAAAGAATCATTTCAGAGACAAAACATTTCCTCAAACTGCACAAGGTATCCAACCTCAAATTCCCTTTCATCATAGGACCCTTTGTTTTAAATACTAGATCATGCTTATCTCATATCTAGACCAAACTCAAGGAGTTTGGATTTGCACAACTATAAGGGAGAATATATGATCCACATCAGGTCATATCTAAAAGAATATTCATGAACAAACATGCCCCTTATGAACATGAGTATGTTGAAGGTTTTGAAAAATTGGAAAATTTAGAAATCTGTGTTGATATGGAAGCCATACTGCAACTTGCTCAAAAACAACAAGTGGGGCCAACCCTACAGTAGACTCAGACACAAAAGACTCTTCAGAAGTTGATACTCAAAGTTCCCAAAGTAAGTGTCTACACCCGGAGAAGAAGTTCAGAGGCCCTTGGCATCAACAGTCAACAGGTTGTTCCTAAAAGGATGAAGATCACAAAATCCCCACAAAGAGTGGATCCAAAGGATGAGGAGCCTAAAGAACAAGTAAATATGGATATGGTGGAAATATGCATCAACAATGTAGAAGTTGGTAAAGGAAGCAATCTCCAAAGTGAAGGAAGCTCAAGAACTTTCAACAGTAAAAAATGCATCTTTGATAAGGCACCTGGAGCAACCTATCAATCTAAAGAAGATTTGGCAAAGCAATATGCTAAGAAAGGGAACTTGGCTATGAATGAAATGAGGGAGTTAATCCCTGAAGTAGAAAGGATATCTTAGCATAAGTCCTCTCTATTCACAGTGAGAGATATAGAAAATAATACCTTCAACATAGAAGTTGCAGATGAAGATAAAGTCTCTAAGATCAAGATGAAATATGAGAACATCAGTGCTCCTGAAAAAGTGAAATTCCACAAGAATACCAGTGACATGTTGTATTCAGATTACTTAGATCTAAGCCTAAATAATTCAAGGATGTCAACTTATGCACTTAAGTTGGAATGGAATTTGAGGCAAGAGAAAGAATCCAACAGATCTTAGAAAACTCAGGTCAAGAGGATATAATATGAAGTCCATTAGGAGTGAAATCCTCCTGAGAAGAAAAAGACAAGTTGATTCAAATCTTGAAGAAAAAACTGAAGATTTCTACCACAGAGTATCCACAAACAATAAAACTGGTTTCTCTAGAACAATAGAAGGAGGCATTTCGATAAGAAGCATTGAATTAAAAGGAAAAGGTATTACAACTAGCACAAGAGAAAGTGAACTGGTCACAAGGGAAGACAAAAGTACCAAACATGGTTTTTGTTGTACCTTCTAATACAAAATTTGGTCCAAGCACTGAAGGATTGGTCTAGGCTATGTCCCAGGTCATCCTAAAGGTGGGAGATATCAAAGGTATAAAGGAATATGTAGAGAAGCTACAACAATAAATGAAAACAAAGAATGAAAGGGTGGATCAGTTTTAGAAAGAAAATCAAGATTTGCAGGAAAAAGTAAACAACTTGAAAACAAGGTTGAAAGGAAAATAACTATTGCAGGGAGCCAAACACATCATCTGGGATTTTATTTCTTCTAAATCTGACAAGTTCATGGTGTACTTGAACTTCATCAATGACAAAGATAGCATGGCCATCACAGCCAGAAGCAGGTGCACTATTGTAAATGAGACCCTAGTGAAGAAACCCTCGGAGTGGGCCCAAAATGATATAAACCTGTTGAATTCCATCCCCACTACATAACTTTATACCATTGGGGTCAAAGACATGACCACATTGATCATTTGGGCTAGGAGAGTCATTTCTAAGCATAACCTTCTAAAATCAGTCCAAACCAAATCCATACATATGGAGCAGAGTATACATGAATTCAAGGATATGTTTGAAGAGTTATTCATCAAAGGACTCCCACCATTTTGGGATAGAAAAGGGAAATTTTACGATCAGGAGGAATACAAATCTAGCCTTGCCCAATATAGAATGGATCACTCCAAGTTTGAAAGCCTGGACGAAAACTTGAAAGGAGCCACTCTGGTAGAATGTTTGACCGCATATTTTGAGATCTTGAATCAGTTCAAGGAAGTGAAGATTGAGCCTCCAACCATGACTTATGCCTCTTGCATTGACCTGAAGATCCTAATCAAGGAAATGATGGACTACGAGATCCCTTCTAACTTGTAGTGGAAGGAAATAATGTGGTTGCGCATGACAAAATGCAGTTTCCCAGGAACCAAAAAATATCCCCCAAGTGTCATCAAATTGGCAGATTCAACAGAGGACCAAAGAAGGACAGATGGAAAATACAAAAGTTGACCAGTCAGAGAAATATGTCGTTAGTTTATGAAACATTTTTTATTGATCATTGTAAATAGGTTCACATACCGAGACTGTTAGTTTAAATTATTATAATCTATTTTAGAAGATGAAATGTTTTAGTTCAACTATTGTAATCGTTTTCTAATTGAAGGAACTCGAATTGTACAAATATCAAAAGTTCCAAATGTATTAGTGTTGGCATAAGTGCAAGGGAACCTCCTTAGTTGTTTTGAACTCTATTGTAATTTTCTGAAGCTGAATTGAATACATATGCAAAATCTTTTGAAGTATCTATGAAAATATTCTAATGGTGGTGACATGAGTTTTGTCATCTCTCATTGTATGTATTTCATGTGTTCTTTAATTCCATTTACACTGTCTTTTGTTTAAATTGGATAGTCTAAAAGCCCAAAATTCATCTTGTGATGCTCTTGGCTTAAGAAATTTAAAATGTGTGAAGTTCTTCATAACTAATTCAGAATTCATTTCAGTAATGCTCTGATGTAGTTAATTGTTTTATTTTTCTTCTTACACCCTTCAAAATACAATTTATAAATCATATTCATCACCTCATTTAGCCTTTATCCTATGCAGAGTTCAACTGGCAAGTCAATGTGTTCATTCATTTTCAGAATTTTGACTCCATAGCCCTGAGTGTCCCTCCCCTTCCTCACATTTTTTTTTATAAAAACCCCCAAAACAAACTAAATATAGCCATCAATTGCCAAAGAAACATCAAGTGACATGAGAGAGCCCTCTCTGATTTGAGTAGGCTAGTGCCCAGCTCTAAAGTTGGTTGAAACAGTTACCTCTATCGTTTGTCTATCATCCGGACAAATTTACAGAGTGCTAACACTATGGATCTGAAAATTGTAAAAAGAATACTACAGACTGTACTCTAACCAATAATTGTTTTCTTATTGAATTTGGATCTGTAATGAAGAAGTTATGACGTTTTTACCCGAAACACTTGTTTTAGACTAGTTTCAGGACTAGCCACAAACCCTATTTTCCACGGCGTGTAACTCCAAAAATAAAATGACCCACAAGATGAAATTTGTACCACATATACTTGGATATGTTTCCTCAACGACCTCCCAATTTCACGGTCTGAATCATTCTAGAAAAAACGTTATTGTGAAAATGGTGAGATTACCTGTAAATAACATACCTTAGAAAGCATCATTAAAAACATTTATCCTCCCTTGCATTTCGGCCTTCTTTACTTCACCTTCCCTCTGAAATTCGGCTTAGACATGCTTTGGTTACCTCCGTCACTTGTAGATATTCAATATGATCAAGTGTGATTAAAAATGAGATACCCTTGCCTTTTATTTATACTTTCATGAAGCTTCTTTAAGGGGTTACCTTCTAACCATCTTAACCCACTTTCCTTATTTTAGGGCTAACCCACTTCTAACCACTTGTCCAATTAGTAATTTCTCCATTAAATTTATTATTTAAATAATTTCTTTTGCATCCACTTTGACTTATAGTACACTCATCACTTCATTTTGTTATTTAAATTACCTTCTAACCATCTCAACCCACTTTCCTTATTTTAGGGCTAACCCACTTCTAACCACTTGTCCACTTAGTAATTTCTCCATTAAGTTTATTATTTAAATAATGTATGTTGTATCAAATTTGACTTATAGTACACTCATCACTTCACTTTATTATTTAAATAATTTCTTCTTTGCAACCACTTTGACTACTTTGACCTTTTGGGACTTCTAGATGACTCATGAGGGTTCTCCAACTTCACATGGCCATAACTCTCTAACCGTGAGGAGTTATGTGGCGTTCCACATACCACCAGAAATGGCATGACATGTAATATCCATATAGAATAGTCTTACCTACATATATATCAAAACTCATACCATTATCCATCAAACAAACGTGGTTCCATTACCCAAACCATTGTGCTACCAGAATCCGCTACCGGACTTTCTTCAAGGGTTGACATCAATGAAAACCAACCCAATTAATCAACAATATCCCCTTTGGAATTGATGGAAACAATATGATGCAAGACTGAATTCATGTCACGCATGCTCCCCTTGTGACCATCGCTCCTCTAGAACCATGCGTCTATTCTCTGCATCTAATAAATATCTCTTCATTTGTCATCAACGACAAAGGTATCTTTCCATTCGGGGCTGCTTCTCCTAACTGAACTATCCTTGGGGATACTGCCCCTAACTAAAATGTCCTTGGGGATACTCCCCCTGACCGAACTCTTCCAGAAACTGATCTTCCAACCTGAACTGTCCTCTCTATGGCGCTTCCTCGTGTAAATCTAAGACATATAAGATAAGCATTAAAAAACATTCATTTTGGAGTAGAAATTACTCCGAGTCTCTGGAGAAGATACTCAAAGGTTTCTCATGGAAGAGGTTTTGTAAATATGTCTGCCACTTGTTATTTTTCCCCCACATACTCAAATCTAATGTTCTTCACTGCATCCTGTTCCCATAGAAAGTGATACTTGATTGGAATGTTCTTCGTCTTGGAGTGCATCATCGGGTTCTTTGAGATACTGATGGCACTTGTATTATCACAATAGATTGGAATGGAGTCATCATAATAAACCTGTATACATGTAATAGTTTGTTTCATCCATAGAAACTATGTACAACATGTTGTTTCTACAATATACTCTACTTCGGTTGTAGATAAGGATACTGATGATTGTTTCTTGCTTAGCCATGATACTAAACACTCACCCAAGTAGAATGTTGCTCCACTGGTGATCCAGATTTTATGAGAAGAACAAAATGAATACAGATTATTAATAGGTTCTTAACACAAAATAACAGAGATATAGTAAAACTGGTTTTCTATTCAATAACGAAATAAGCTGAAACTGTAAAATGCAGCGGAAACAAGCTTGCTGGAATGGTGGTGGCTTATCTATGAGAAGAGATGTGATGACAACATGCATTTGCAAGAAGAAGGTTTCAATGAGGCTCTGAAGGTATTTTTACAATAAGAAAGAATTCCAAGAACCCTAGACATCCAAAAACCTAACCCTAGGAGATGAAGCACCAAAAGTCATGTGGGCCCTGTTTGGATAAGTTAGTACATCAACTTCCCGGGGTCGTAACTTTTGCATACGATCTCCGTTTTGGTCGTGTGATAGCCCGTTGGAAAGGTATAGTTGATGAGATTCATTTTTTGGGCTAAAGCATGCATTTTTATATATTTAAGGATATATATCCCGAAAAACCTTCATTTAGGCCCTCAAAATGGCCCCGAAAGTTAAAACTGCTAAAAATAGTAAATTGCCAAAATTGTCAGAAAATTGTTTTGAGCCAGTTGGAAAAGGTGGGTGGCCACTGATATCCATCTAGATCAACTATTGATTAATTGGTCATCAATGCAACCTTCCCAATCTGCATCTGTGTAGGAAATAAGTGATATATCCTTTCCTTTTGGATACCATAATCCAAACTATTTTGTTCCTTTGAGATATCTGAAAATCCTCTTCATTGCTAATACATGTGATTCCTTTGGTGCTGCTTGAAATTGTTCCACTTGTCCAACTGCATGCATTACATATGGTCTAGATGTTGTCACATATATTAAGCTACCAATCATTGACATGTATTGCCTCTGGTCTGTAGAATTTGAATCATCATATTTTCTCAACTTGCAAATGGTTTACATAGGAGTGATAACTGGTTTGAAATATTCCATTTCTAACCTCTTTAACATTTCTCTAATATACTTAGTTTGAGAAATAAAAATTCCTTGGTTGCTATGACATATCTAAAGACCCAGAAAGAAGGATCATTCTCCAAGTAATGACATTTCAAATTCATTATGCATATCCTTTGCAAATTTCTGGCTTAACCTGTCATCAGTACTTCCAAAAATAATATCATCAACATAAAATTCAATTAATAAAATACTATCTTGAGTTACCTTGATGTAGAGGTTTTTGTCTTCACTTCCTTTTCTAAACCCTACCTACTGTAGATATTTATCCAGTCTAGATTACCATTCTCTAGGAGCCTGTTTTAGACCATACAAGGCCTTCTTCAATTTACACACATAATATGTGTTCTATGACAATCGAAATCCTTATGGTTGTTCAATGTAGACTTCTTCTTCAAGTTCCCCATTCAGAAAATTTGATTTCAATTCCATTTGATACATTTTAATATTCTTGGAGCATGCATAAGCTAAAAACAATCAGATTTCTTCCATTCTAAAAAATAGGGAAAATAAATCTTCAAAGTCGATTCCTTCAACCTGTGCGTATCCTTTACATACCAATATGGATTTGTTCCTTATAACTTGTCCATCTTCATTCAATTATTTTTGAATACCCACTTTGTGCCAATCACATTATTATTCGTTGGTCTTGGAACCAATTTCCAAGTGTCATTCTTATCTATTTGATCCAATTCTTCATCCATGGCCTTATTCCTGACATCCTTGCTGGCCTCTTCAAAAAATTTTGGTTCAATCATAGATGAGAGTGCTAGATGCATTTGTTATGGTGAACAAATTCTTCTTCTAGTCTCAACTCCTGCATCTTTGTTTCCGATAATCTGATTTGAAGGATGATTCTTCTGTACTTGTTTTCTAGGTGTCTTTTGAGACACTTGTTGAACTTTCTCTTCTAATTTGGTCTGATCTTCTTCATCTTCCCCTTCTATTTCTTCTTCATCTTCTTCTTCTTCTTCGTAAAGTTGTTCCATTGATTCATTTTCTTCTTCCTTTAATTCTCATCCACCTGTTTCATAAATTGTTACATTTATGCTTTCCACAACTTTGTTCAACCTCAGATTGTAACACTTGTATTCTTTTCTTGTACTGGAGTAACCAAAAAGTACTCATTTGTCCACATGAGAGTCAAACTTTCCCATTTTCCCATCTTCTCTTTTGATGTAGAATTTGCTTCCAAATACTCTGAAGTGCTTCACATTTGTTGTTCTTCCTTTCCATAGATCGTAGGGCATTTTTTCAGTGTTGTTTTTTTAGAATTAATCTGTTTTGAATTTGAGATGTTGTATGCAATGCATGTGTCCAAAAAATATCTGCCAATTTGGAATCCATTAGCATTGTTCGAGCCATTTCCTGTACTATCATGTTGTTTCTTTCAACAACTCCATTCTGTTGAGGTGTCCTAGAAACGAATAATTTCCTTTTTATTCCATGTCTGTTGCAGTAGTCCATAAATTCCTTTGAAGTGAAATCCCCTCCATTATCAGATATCAAACATTTGATTTTTGAATCCATTTCATTTTCAACATTTTCCTTGTAGACCTTGAAGTTTTCAAAATCTTCTGACTTATTCCTGAGAAAGAAAATTGCAGTCATTCTTGTATAATCATCAACTAATAACATAAAACATTTCTCACATTTTAAAACCTTTGTTGTAGTTGGTCCAACTAGATCAGTATGCACAATTTCCAGTGGTCTTGTCATTGAGTATTCCTTTGATTTGAACCTGGTCTTTCTTTGCTTTCCTTGTTGACAATGTTTGCATAAAGTGTTGGTTGGTTTCGTGATCTGGGGAATTTCTCTAATGTATTCCCTTATGTTGACTTTGACAAGGTTGTCAAAGTGTATGTGACCCATTCTTCTGTTCCATATCCAAATTTCATCTTCCTTTCCTAGAAAACACTTTTCATTTCCAATTTCACTTAGTACATATATGTTGCTTGAAGTTCTTGCAACTGTTTCAATCAATTTTCTTGAACCTTCTTTTCTTATCTCTCACTTTTGTGAATCGAAAATAATTTTATTACCTTGGTATCACATTTTAATTACACTTAGAATATTATGTTTCATATCTTCTACTAGTAGAGCATTTGTTTCCTTGGTATTCTTGTTTTCAATTATGATTGTGCCTTTTCCAATGATTTTAGTCGAATCATCATTTCCGAAGGAGACTGGTCCATATATTTCCTTTATTAATGTAAGAAACCTGTCTTTATCACCTGTCATGTGTTTTGAACAACCATTGTCAACAAACCAACCATGTTTCTTCTTCTTAGCTTGTAGAGAGAGTGTTCATTCTTCATTGATATACTGATTATGCTTTCTTATCCATGTCCTCTTCTGAGTTTCTTGTCTGTGACTATTGTTGTTTTGTTGTGGTTCTCTAGGAGGGACTGTCATTCTGCAATATTTTTCCATGTGTCCAAAGTTGTTACACTTGTACCATTCCACTTCAGTGCTTAATTATTCAAACATGTTGTAACTTCTTCTCTGTGTTTCACTAGGTCTTCTTGGATAACCCTTTTGTGTATGAATTTCAAAGTTGTTTATGTTCTTGCTGCTAGATCTGAAATTCACATCTTTATGTCCAAAATTATTTCATGCATAACATAAACTAAAAAATATAGTTTGATACCTGGGAGTTGAAGATATTTTGAAAGGCATTACACTTATGAATACTTCTTCTTCCTTACACCTATCTATTTCTGTCAGTCGTTGATTCTAAAATCTGAATCTTCTCGGTGGAGGAGTGTCCTTGTAATCTTCCTTGTATGTCTTCTTATCCCATTTGATTTTTTCTGCATAGATTTTTTGATATGTTTCTTGTTTTGTTGTTTTGGAGATTGATCCCTTTTTTATCTAATTATATCCATGTCCGGACTTGTCATGATGAGGATTTTTACTACTGATAATGTCATCCAAACGTTTTGAGTTGTTCTTCATATTTTTATTTTGAATAACCTTTCTTAATGTGACAATCTCTGTTCCAAATTTCTAATGATCCTATATCTTTCTTCTAGTTTTTATTTGAGTGTTTATTCAATTCTTTTATCTTCTTCTATTTGAACCTTAAATTTGTGATCATTTGTTCTAGTTCCTGAGTGTCTTGTTTCTTGTCTAGTTATGCTTGTAGCTTCTTGTTTTTATTCTTTTGTCTTCTTATAACTTCTATGGCACACAATAATTCTTCTCGGTAGTCAACTTCTTCCTCTTCATATTCTTCTTCAGTGGATTCTTTATCAGATTCTTCTATTTCCACAAATAGAACTCTTTATGTCTCACTGTCATTGACTTCATCCGATGAGGATATGTCTTCTTTGGTGCATACGATTTTCTTGAAATCTTTATTTGTGGTTCTTTTGCCTTTATATGTTTGTTCGCTATTTGAGTAATATTCATCATTCCTCTTATTTTTCTTATGAGGAAATTTGTTAGAAAAATGACCAATACCATCACAATTAAAAAAAACCAATGGAAACTTACCTTTATATCTATTTTTGGTTCCCTTGTTCAATCTTCTGACAAAGTTGGTCATCTTTTCATCATCTTCCGAGATGTCACTACTCCTGCTATGTTGTTTTTATTTTTTCCTTCCCTTTTTCTTTGGAATTTCGGATGCTTTGAAAGATGCTTCTTTTATATATGTATTTTCCTATTCAGTTATCATTTCATATGCTGTGAAGATTCCATGTAGTTCATCCATGCTTATTGAGTCTAGATCCACTCTTTCTTCTAGTGTTGATATCTTAGGATCAAATCTCATAGGAAGAGATCTTAGTACCTTTTGAAAAATTACAAATTCTTTAATTTCTTCTCCCAATCCTATGATTTCATTTACAGTTTCATCGACTCGTAAGAAGTAAGCTGCAATATTCTCATCTTAATTCATGTTTAGTTGTTTGAACTGACCTCTCTAAGTTTGAAGCTTTGCTGCTTTGACTTTTGAATCTCCTTTATAAATATTTTGAAGCTTGTCCCAAATATATTTAGCAGATTTAAAATGTATAACTTTGGTGTATATTGATTCACAAAGACCATTCAAAAGTGCATTTCTAGCTTTGGAATTATTTAGCCTGAGTTTTATTGCTCTTTCATTTGTCGACGAAACTGCTAGTTCTTTTTATCCATCTACAACTGATTGCCAAATTTCAAATCCCTGTGCATGTATATATGTTTTCATCCTTCTGATCCAAAATGCATACTTTTTTCCATCAAACTGTGGTATTCCATTTTTATACATGTTGTTTCTCTCCATGATCTACCTTTCAGTGGTTAAACTGATTTCTAAAGGAACCTACTCTGATACCAATTGTTGGATTATTGAGAGGAGGAGTGAATCAGTAACAAAGAAATCTAATCCATTAAATCCAAGTGTTATATAAATGTAGCATTATCAACCAATATTTGTAGAGTATATAAACAATGAACAAATGAGAAATCATACACAATACACTAGCATTTTTACGTGGAAGCTCAAAGTGGGAGAAAACCACATAATTATTTTTCTTATATATCTTTAAGAATTACATTCATTGGAAGCACCAACTTCCTTTATTTTCCAGCTACAACTAGAAGGAGGCTCCAAGCCCCTAGTTTCTCAGGCTACAACCTTAGGAAGCTCTAACTGCCCAATGCTCTAGCTATAACCAGAAGGAGGATACAACCCCTTATGTTCTTCAGCTACAACCGGAAGGTGGCTACAACCACCCGTATTTGCCTCGTCCAACCACCCTTACATAGAATTAGAATGATGGAACCACTGTCACACTATCATTGTGAGATATACCACTGTAACAACCTATACCACTGGCCTGCAACCGACCAACCTGTAACAACATGTACCAAACAATCTGTAATCAAAATGTACCATAAACAAGTGCCTCAAACATGCACCAACATGTACCTCAACCTATACCATCAATGAGTGCATCAACCACACACCAAATATGTACCAATCATGCATCAAATACACATAAATTATGACTCATCAAGATGTACAATCATCATCAACTACTTGTCTCAACCATGTACCCAACATGTACCTCAACCAAAATCCCTCATCAATTTCATCATCCAAATCTGATTTGTAACTCTGTAATAGACCTGGTGTATATGATCACATACCTGCAAGCCTTCCTTAACTTTAACAACAAGAGACTAACATTTTCATCAAACTTTACTTTAGTCTCACATGACTAATTTTGGATTAGTCAACAACCATAACTTGCAATAATCATAACTGTGTACATGTAATGAATAAAGATATGAAAACAGTACAAAATTTTCTTTAGTGTATTTTATGCAATTCCTCCAGGTTTCACTACTTGGATCCTCTCAGAAAAAGAGTTATATAAAAAATGACATACCTTATTGAATTTTGGCTTATTCTAGGGAGTGAAATTGTAGAGCATGCCCCACACAAAATATTTGTTGTATGGATCCGAACATTGTACAAATAATACTAAAGACTGTACTCTAACCAATAAATTTGGTATTACTGAATTTGGATCTGTTATGAAGAAGTTATGACATTTTTACCTGAAACACTTGTTTTAGACTAGTTTCAGGACTAGCCACAAACCCTATTTTCCACAGCGTGTAACTCCAAAAATATAATGAACCACAAGATGAAATTTGTATCACAACTACTTGGATATGTTTCTTCAACGACATCCCAATTTCATGGTCTCAATCATTCTAGAAACAAAATGTATTGTGAAAATGGTGATATGACATGTAAATAACATACCTTTGAAAGCATCATCAAAATAATTTATCATCCCGTGAATTTCAGCCTTATTTACTTCACCTTCCCTCTAAATTCGGCTTATATATCCTTTGATTACCTCATTCACTTGGATGTATTCAATATTCTCAAGTGTTATTAAAAATGAGAGACCCTTGCCTCTTATTTATACTTTCATGTAGCTTCCTCAAGGGGTTACCTTCTAACCATCTTAACCCACTTTCCTTATTTCAGGCCTAACCCACTTCTAACCACTTGTCCACTTATTAATTTCTCCATTAAATTTATTATTTAAATAATTTATTTTGTATCCACTTTGACTTATATTACAATCATCACTTCACTTTATTATTTCAGTTACCTTCTAACCATCTTAACCCACTTTCCTTATTTTAGGGCTAACCCACTTCTAACCACTTGTCCACTTAGTAATTTCTCCATTAACTTTATTATTTAAACAATTTATTTTATATCCACTTTGAATTATAGTACACTCATCACTTCAATTTATTATTTAAATTATTTCTTCTTTGCAACCACTTTGACTACTTT
This sequence comes from Picea engelmannii, assembly GCA_009831015.1. Classification (NCBI taxonomy): domain Eukaryota; kingdom Viridiplantae; phylum Streptophyta; class Pinopsida; order Pinales; family Pinaceae; genus Picea; species Picea engelmannii. Next base: position 145,886 of record ML808542.1, on the reverse strand, counting down.
GAACTTTTGGGGCTTCTAGATGACTCATGAGGGTTCTCCAACTTCACATGGCCATAAATCTCTAACCGTGAGGAGTTATGTGACATTCCACATACCACCGGAAATGACATGACATGTAATATCCATATAGAATAGTATTACATACAAATATATCAAAACTCATACCATTATCCATCAAACAAACTTGGGTCCATTACCCAAACCATTGTGCTATCGGAATTCTCTACCAAACTTTTTTCAAGGGTTGACATCAATGAAAACCAACCTAGTTAATCAACAAATATTCCCTAATTAAGGTGTAATGTGCCATTATTTATGGATTACCATGCCCATCCCCTTCAGACAAGTGTTGTTTTCAATGCTTGAGTAATTCTGGATGCTTTTGTATAAAATATACTCTAAAATGGATCTATTCCTCAGCTAGGGAATTCTTGTGTCAGTGATAGCTTCAGGCTCCAATATTATTTTTCCTTCCTCGTCAAGTTCTGGAAATATAGTTTGAATTGGGATCTTGTCACATATAACCTTATTTAAGAATGAAAAATGGAAAATGAGGTGTACCCGTGAAGATGTAGGTAACTCCAATTTGTATGCCATAGTATCAATCTTTTGCCACACCTTATAAGGGCCATAGTGCTTTGGCGATAATTTATTATCCCTCTTGGATTTCTTGAGGGACATCTGTTTGTATGGTTGTAGTCTTAAAAACACCCAATACCCTACTTCAAAACTTATTTCACTACGATGTTGATATGATTTTTGTTTCATGTGATTTTTTGCCATGGTTAGGTTGTCCTTTAATATTTGGAGAACTTGTCGTTGATGCTCGATATGATATTCCACTTCTTGAAACTTAGATTTTTGCTTTAGAGAAGAAGTGATGGAAGGAGGGTGGTATACATAGAGTGCCATAAATGGTTCCATTTTTGTGGTAGTATTAAAGGAAGTGTAATACCACCATTTTTCCAAGGGTAACCATTTGAACCATTGTGATTTTTTATCAAAGACAAAGCAACAAAAGTAGCATTCCATACATTTGTTCAGTATCTCAGTTTGTCCATCAGATTGAGGATGATAGGATGAGCTATGATCCAATTGAGTACCCAAACAATAAAATAATTATGTCCAAAAATATCCAATGAAGATGGGATCTCTGTCACTTACAATAATCTTTGGGCTTCCATGTAGATTTTGAACTGTCTCGATGAATGCAGTGGAAATTGTACTGGATTTGAAGGGATGAGAGAGTGCACAAAAGTGTGCATACTTGGTCAGTCTATCAACAATCACCATGATGACACTCTTTCCTTCAGACTTTGGTAACCCTATGATGAAATCTATGGAAAAATCCACCCAACACTGACTTGAGACGGTTAATAGTTGTAAAAGACCCGGGGTCTTAATTGTTTCCACCTTATTTTCTTGGAAAACCAAACATTCTACCACAAACCTTTGAACATCAGTTTTAAGGCCATCCCAAAAAAATTCCTTCTTGACCCTATGGTAGGTTTTAAAAAATCTTGAGTGCCCTCCTATCAGAGAGGTGTGCAATTCCAGTAGTACCTTTTGTTTGATTTGAGAGTTATTACATAAATATAAGTGATGTTTGTACCATAGTGAATCATGTTTCCATGTAAATGTATCTGATGCACTGGAATCCTGCTACAACCTTTGAATGAGAGTCCACACGTTTTCGTCATTCTTCCATTCATCCCTCACTTTTATTATCTAATCGGGTTGGATGATCGAGATAGCACAGAGAAGGGCCTCAACATATTCATCCTTTCTTGAGAGTGCATTTGCCACAACATTTTTCTTCCATTTTTTATAGATGATTTCAAAATCATAACCCAATATCTTGGTCACCCATTTGTGTTGTTCTTCTGAAGATAGTCTTTGTTACAAGAAGTATTTAAGACTATCATGATTTGTTTTGACTTTAAAGTGCCTACCTATTAGGAAAGGGCGCCATTTTTTCAATGCATGTATTATTGCCATCATTTCCTTATGATAAATGGGTTTATGTAAGTCATTTCCCTTGAGTGTCCAACTTTCAAAAGCAAGGGGCATTCCTTCTTGCATTAGAAAATCACCAATTTCATTTCCCAAGGCATCCTATTTGTTTTCCCTTGACCAAGTTTTGAGGAAACATTGGTCATGCTTGATAATTTTTGGGACTTTGACAGGCTGGTCGAAGATGGAGTGCCCAGGTGGAGTAGAGATCGTAGGTTATCATTCATTTTGCAAGATTGAAAACACAACAAAGGGTTTTAGGGTTTATGTAATGGGTTAAGGGATGTCGGCACATGGGTTTACCCATGATTAGGCCTTTTTGTAGATGTATAAATAAGTAGCTAAGAGATGTAAGAACAACTACTGGTAATTGGCTTAGTACATAACTACTAGATCTAGTTGGTTTTGTGAAAGAACATGTTAAGGGATTGCATAGATAAGTGAAAGTGTTTTGTAGGTTTATTTGTGCATAGACGTGGTATGTAAGTGCTCTATGATATTGAGGAGTTGTCTCTATGCCTTGACCTGATTTTGGGGAAGGTGGATCTAGTGCACTTTGCACAGATCACCTGTCCACTTCGGAGTTGGGCTCTGTAGCTTTGTGCACAGAAGAAGATGAATGTAATATGATCGAAGACTAATAAAGAAGAAGAAGAAGTTGGTGGATGTAGCCCCACACTGGGGTGAACCATGTATATCCTGTGTCTTGATGTGCTTTGTGCGATGTTGTTTATGTGGTTATTTGTTTAGTGTTATTGTTGTTATGTATAATGAGTGCATCTGATGTTGTAGATTAGTGCTTAATGGTGTAAATGAATGTGAGATATGAACTAATGCTATGTGCTAATAGGTTTTAAGGACTTGATCTTGATTGTTACTGTGTTGATCTGCAATAAGGGTTTTATCTGTGATATGAATGAGATTCAAGAACTAATGCATATTGTTGGCTAAGTGCTCTGTTAAGTGTTGTAATCACATATTTGTGTCCCAACCTGGTTGTAGACACTTGAGTCCTACAACCCCCCTTCCTCTACCTCAGGCGAGACTTCATTTTCTTCGCAGGTGTTGTCGAAAGGGTCGGTATTTAGGGTTTTGTTGGTGCGTTGTTGAAGCATTGAACCCTGGGTCTACCGCTATGCCAAAAAATCATTCTGTTCTCGGGACCTGAAGCTATGATTGCTGGGAACTGAAGAAAAAATAAATATCTGTGCATAGATCTGCTACTGTAGTGTGTAATATTCTACTTGACTTGCGAAGATCTGTACTAAGAAAGAAACCAGATATGAAGAAAAGAGGTAAGATCTTAAAGCTTTGTGCTCTGGTAAAGGTAAGATAAGTGGAAATTTTTGTTTCAAAAATATGAATCTAGGTATGCTTGATATATTTTGTCCTAAACTAGGGCAAGATTAGAAGAAAGAGTTGATATGAATAAGTTTGATAGAAATAGAGAAAAAATTGTTATTCCTATGCATAGAAAGAATTTTTGGACCAATAAGTGGATGTAGGAACCTAGAAAGAATTTTTGCAGGTTGCAGGTCCAACACTGTGATCCCAGTGTGCAGTACAGGAGAGGTTGGGGATATTTTAAAAGAAAGAGAGGATTGACACTGTGTTATAATTGCAGAAGGCCAGGACAACTTGCTAAGGAATGCCCTGGTATAGGTCCTATTTGTCTTTGTTGTAAATTTATTGGTCACGAGGTTGAGGATTGTCCAAGAATGATTGCTAAAGTTGAATAGATGAACATGAGACAAGAAAACTATAAACAAGGTCAATAGACTAAGGATATGTTAGAAAACCAGAGAGAGAAATAATTAGAGAAAGACCAAACTATGTTAAAAGAAGTAATGAATTATCATAGAGACATCAGTTTACCAAAGATCTTGAAAGAAAAACAACACATAGTTACAAGGATAGAACACTTCGACATAAACTGTGTATTGGACGAAGAAACACATGTGAATATTATGCCAGAAAGAACTTGGGAGATTTTGGGAAAGATTTCTATGATACCTTCATTGGGAAGGGTAGGCTTGTTTAAAGGAAAAATGATAACCCTATGTGGAAGAGTTACTAACTTACCTATGATTTCTCATGAAACATTGACAAAAGAAGACTTCGAAGTTGTCAGATTTGTTAAGTACAACACCCCATTCCCAATTTTATTAGGAAAGACTTGGATTGAGAAAGATCAGATCATAAGGAAAGAAGAGGAGGAAGCTAAAGAACAGAGAAAAAAAGAATTAAGGGACTTCATAGCCAAAAAAATACCGCGACTAATAGAATAACAAGAGGACCAGTCGAAGCAACAGAGGGCCAAAGAATTAGATGTCAAAGTTGAAAGAACACAGGAAGACTTAAAGAACCTGTCCATGCAAGAAAGAAGTATAACCACTCTAGAAATAGCAAAAGAAGGAACATTGACCGCAAAATCTGTAATAGCACATCAATAGTGCAAAGTTACTTTACTAGGAGAAGATAAGAAAAATAATGGAAAGAGGAATCCAGAGACTCAAATCACAAGAAATAAGGCAAGGAAGCTCAGTAAGAAGAAAGACAAGTTAGAAAAACTACAGGAAGTTCTAGAAAAGACTTCGCAGGAGGCATATTTGTATAAGCTGAACCTCGTTGGAATAGCAGAACCACGCAGAATGGGACTTCACCATGACAAATCTATATGACCATTGGAGGCGCCCCGACCGTTAGAATAACGCTTCAGAACGACTAGAAACACAGTTATTGACAAAAAGACCATTGTTGGACCATTGGGACTGCGCCATAACAGAGAAATTTGTATTGATTGAGGCATTGCTTCCCGTTGGAGGAATCCATTACGAAACTTTCTTATTTAACCCGTCGGACGCCGTGCCGGTGCCATTTTTTGCAAACCATGATTATCCAAGCTAATAGAGAATCGATTGTATCACGTTGTGCTTTATATACCTTTCCATCTATCTAATTACCTCGCTTGTCTATTCTCCTACCTAAGTTATTTGATTACGAGTGCGCATGTCGAGTGAACATAGTGTAGTAGAGAAGTCTATGGAGGAGATTCTTATAGACCTCATGGATGAGAGAGTCATGTCTGTAGGAATATAGGCGTCGTCGACTGGCGTATTGCCTGGACGATTTGGCTAATGCGAAGTAGATCCTGTCGATCCTTCCTAAATAGATAGTGTGTTTGGTTGGCATGGTTAACCATGACAATATCCCTCGCGAATTTAAGTACACGCTGATCACTGCATACATCCCGAAGGGGATACGTGTAGTTGGACCCTATTTAGGACATATCCCAGCTCTAAAGAACAACGAATTCAACCTCGGAGACCAGAAGAACTACGTGATGCTCGTACCACATCGGTATTTGATGAAGATGACTAGGAAGAATCCATGCATAGTCTCCCAGCCGTGGATAAAGGATCTCATGCAATCGACGATCCTGAATGTAATGAAGATACCTCACTTTGGATGACATCAGGAGGTTAACACTTGCGTTAAACTCCTCCTTTTGTGTTACCATGGAGGGTATTTGTGGAGTGGCAGGCGCGTGACGGTGGATCTGGCACTGATCCATCTCATTATAGGAATGAGAATGCAGGGACCGGACCCTCAACAGTTCTACCTAAGGAAGACTTCCAATATCTCCCTGGAAGAATGCATAAAGGAAGATTATGGTGATGTAGAAAAGGGAAAGTGAGGCTACAAGGTAGCCTCCATCCAGGATGGCACAGTGCACCTAGATTTTCAGCTTATAGCCAGTAAGATCGTCAAAAAGAACCATCTGACACAGGTCACTGGATTTGTAGTAGACCTTGCAGGGAAGTGCATAGAAGGAATGCAAATGAACTGGGTGAGTTACCTCATCAACGAGTTGGAGAAGGACTAACACGAAGCGCAAGATCAGGGATATGAGTTTAATTTTAGTTGGATACTATTATTGGTCACATTTTTTTCCCAAAACACGATAGAAGGAGTAGCCTTCCCGGAAGTTGAGCCATCAGAGCCATTGGCCACGAGGTTCTCCACCTTGTGGTACACGAATGATATGACGAAACAATGGAAATCAAACGCGGTGTTCCATGCTTACTACCTACATCTCAAGCACACCATTGAGGAATTTCCATGAATGACCCTGAATACACTGCACCACTACAGGCCACTAGAAAAGTTTCATGTAGATCGACACTTTACCTACATCACTAAGCACAGGGATGAAAGTAAGAAGGAGCTGGAGTCCTATTATAAGTTGAATGATGAAGATATGGAGGAGATAACCAAAGAATGGCTAGCATAATTCCTTGTACCAGTGGAATATGTATAACTCTCTAACCCCAACATCATCAAAATTCCATTGGTCCCCCGGGTTGAGGATGATGGATAGACTAACACGAAGAAAAAGAATAAAAAGGAGGAAGTGCAGAACATAGAAACTGATGAGGATGACAGCGCATCATAGGAAAGTAGGCCTGACTCACCCACATGAGGAGGAGGATGTGAAGTGAACCAAGAAGAGGGAGGGGAAGAACAATAAAATCAAGACAAAGGTGAAGTTACACCATCGAAGGATCCCCTTACAGAGGCCGAAACATCAAATAAAAGGAAGGTTTCTCCATAGAAACCCTCAACAAGAAAGAAGACCCAAGCCAATAAGACTTAGTTGAAGAATGTGCTCACAATGGACGATGTTGATCTCACCATCATAGTCATAGAGAACGCTTCATAGGATATGTTTCAAAGACATGAAGCGAAGCAGGAGACATTGTGTGAAAGAATAGAGAAGGAGCTAAAAGACATACAACAAGATATTCATTCAAGCCGCACAGTACCGACTGCGCCTTCGTCGTCAGAAATTGCAGAATTAGGGGATGAGCTCACCCAACTACGAAGGCTAGCATATGAAACAAAGGCTCGACTTCATCGAGTCCAGGAAGAAAAGGAGCAGGCCAGAGAGACCTTGAAGCGAGAAAAGGAGGAGGTCCTAGAGAAACTTCAAGTTGCGCACAAGGAGAAAGATGAAATTCAGGAGATGTTCGAGGAGGATAAAGCAAGGATGCAGAAAGAAAAATACCAGCTGCTTGCAGAGATGATTGCGGTTTAAGAGGTAGTGACTAAATCACTTTGCCTTGTGTCAGGATTGGCACAAGAGGAATAAGATTTAGTCAATATACAAGTGGGGAATCTCCCTGAGGCCATTCAACAAATTCAAGTGAGAGTAATGGATCTAGAGATCCAAGTAGTTCTGAGCACTCCGCAAGAAGTGTGTGATCAAAGGGAAAAAACTTCTAAGAGCATAGTAGAAAGAATCAGGGCACTTGCCTCAGAATGTAAGAAACTGAGTGATCAGAGTGTGCAGACCTATGAGCGCCTTGCAGAAGATTGGGAGCTGAAGAAACTGGAAGCACAACTACAGGAGGCAAAGTAGTAGGCATCCACCATGCAAGTATAGATGAAGTTGCTTACTTTAGTTGAGAAAATGAAGCGATCACAGGAGAAATGCGCAGTCCAGCAGTAGGTTACTTCCATCTAGAGAAAAGTCATGGAGGTGACACAGAGACTTTAGCCAGTGCAGGATGAAGCCAGCATGCTTTTTGAAGAGATTGAAGGACAAGGCTCACAACTAGAATGATAGTATAACAATGCATGGAAGGGCCTGTTATAGAGCAGGTGATTCCAGATTTCAACGAGCAGGAAGCTCTGGTGAGGCAGCAAGTCAAGGTAAATCGAGCTAAGCTCAAGGCCTTTGAAGAAACGCTACCTAGATCTGAGTGACTTGGGACAAGTCACAGGTGAGTGTTGGGGCCCTGTTGGCCCTTGACCAAGTTTTGTGGAAACATTGGTCATGTTTGATCATTTTTGGGACTTCGACAGGCTGGTCGAAGATGGAGTGCCCAAGTGGAGCAGAGATCACAGGATCTCACTCATTTTGTAGGTTTGTGGACCCAACAAAGGGTTTTAGGGTTTATGTAACAATTTAAGGGATGTCGTCCCATGGGTTTACCCATGATTAGGCCTTTTTGTAAATGTATAAATAAGTAGCTAAGCGATGTAATAATGACTACTGTTAATTGTCTTAGTGCATAACTACTAGATCTAGTTGGATTTGTGCAAGAATGTGTTAAGGGCTTGCAGAGCTAAGTGCAAGATTTTTGTAAGTTTCTTTGTGCACAAACTTGGTATGTAAGTGCTCTATGCTATTGAGGAGTTGGATCTATGTCTTGACCTGATTTTGGGGAAGGTGGATCTAGTGAATTGTGCATAGATCACCTGTCCACCGTGGAGCTGAGATATATGGATTTGTACACAAGAGAAAATGAATGTAAGAAGATTGAAGAATAATAAAGAAGAAGAAGAAGTAGGTGGACGTAGACCTACACTGGGGTGAACCACGTATATCCCGTGTCTTGATGTGCTTTGTGCGATGTTGTTTATGTGGTTATTTTGTTAGTGTTTTTTTTTTTATGTATAATGAATGCATATGATGTTGTATCTTAGGGATTCATGGTGTAAATGAATGCAAGATATGAACTAATGCTATGTGATAAGAAGTTTTAAGGGCTTGATCTTGATTGTTACTATGTTGATTTGCAATAAGGGTTTTATCTACGATATGAATGAGATTCAAGAACTAATGCATATTGTTGGCTAAGTGCTCTGTTAAGTGTTGTAATAACATATATGTGTCCCAACCTTGTTGTAGACAATTGAGTCCAGCAACCCCCCTTGCCTCTACCTCAAGTGAAATTTCATCTTCTTCATAGCTGTTTCCAAAAGGATCGGTAGTTAGGGTTTTGTTGGTGCGTTGTTAAAGAGTTGAACCTTGGGTCTGCCCTTGTGCCAACAATATTTCACAATAAAGGCTTTTGTGAAGTCTGGTGTGGTCAAGACAGGGGATTTTCACATGGCCTCTTTAATTTTTTTGAAAGATTGAGTTGCATCTGTAGTCCATGAAAATGAATCCTTCTTAGTTAATTTCTTTAAAGGTGTTTCTATTCTTCCATAGTTCTGAACAAACTTGCAGTAGTAACCTACCAAACCCAAAAATCATCTAAGATTATTCAATGTTTTTGGAATCATCCAGTTCATCATGGCCTCAATATGACCCAAATACTCTACCTCCTTTACCCCAAAGAAACATTTGGATGTTTTGGCATATAGTTGTAGCACCTTTTCAACATGTCGCAAATGATCCTCCTAAGACTTGCTATAGATTAATATATCATCAAAAAATACTAACAAAACTTTTGGAAGGAAGGGATTGAAAATGGAATTCATCAACCCTTGGAATGTGGAAGGTGCATTTGTAAGGCCAAAAGGCATAACCAAAAATTCATAATGGCCTTCATGAGCTTGGAATGTTGTTTTTGGGATATCTTCTTCCTTCATTCTAATCTGATGATACTTTGAACGAAGATCCAACTTTGTGAAATAGATTTCTCCATGTAGTTCATCTAACAATTCATCAATGGTGAGAATGGGAAACTTATCTTTAATAGTGATCTTGTTGATCTCTCTATAATCTAGAAACATACACCATGAGCCATCTTTATTGAGTACCATTACCACCGGTACAAAGAAAGAACTTTGTCTAGGTCTAATAATGCCAACCTTTAACATTTATTCAACCATACACTCAATATCACTCTTCTGGGAATAAGGGTATCTGTAAGGCCTGATGTTAGGAGGAACACTCCCAAGAATCAGATGAATAGCATGATCATGATTTCAAGTGGGTGGAAGACCTTTGGGAATATATTCAAATACTTTGGAATGCTTATAAATGATCCCTTGGAGATCTAGGGGAATATATGGCTTAGATGTGTGAACATATAGTGAGAATATTTGTGAATTTACACCTTGATGCCCCTTTTTCAATAATTTTGTCATGCCATTAGATCTTGTCACCTTACTGGGTTTTCCTGTGATGCCCCTTAACTCAATTTATTTTCCTTCCAATGAAAATTTCATGAAAATTTCAAGAAAAGTTCTTGAAAATTAAAAGCCCTTGTGCCTAATGATTGTAACCATTGGATTCCTAGTACGACATCAACACTGCCCATGGGTATAGAAATCATTGGACTATTCATTACATATTCCCCCATAGTGATATTGATCTTATTGAATTTTTCTGAGAAATTGATAGTTGCTCCTTCTGCAATCATTACTTGGAACTCTGGCGTTGGACATACAAAGAAATTGGGAGATTTGGCTAATTTATAGTGAATGCAATTATGAGTACTACCAGAATCAATTAGGACTATTACCTTTTTCTTTTTGATATATCCTTCGATATTGAGGGTTTGAGAAGTGTTAATTACAACAAATGCATTACATGATATTGTGGGAGTCAACTCTTCAGAAGAAATTGCTTCTACATTTTCATATTGAGATGGTTCTTGTTCTTGTTCTTGTTCTTCTTCCTTTTCACAATCTATGTAGAATAATTTCTTCTCACCACACTTATGTCCCTTACTATACTTGCTATCACAATTAAAGCATAAACATTTTTCTTTTCTTTCCTCCAATTGTTGAGGTGTCAACCTTGTATGTTGAGTTGTTTTATAAGAAGGAACATTATTCTATTGATAGATGTTAGGAGTGGTCCTTCTAGTAGCCATAGCCATATTTTTACTTTCAACATTTATTTCCACTCTGAATGCATTCTCCAATGATTTGGGTTCCCAAAGGAGAAACTCATGTTTAAGGTTATCCTTTAAAGTTCCTATGAATACATCAATCAGGTGCTCATTTCAAATATCCGTTACATTTATATTCAATCTTTGGAAGTTCTCAATGTGATCTAAAACTAAACCCTTTTGCTTGAGATTTATCAATTGGCTAAAGAAGGTATTGCTCCATGTATCCTCATAGTGTGCTATCATTTCTTTCGTGAAAATTGTCCAAGTGACAAGTGATTCATGAGAACAAAGCCATCGATACCACACAAATTAATTGGGTTCTAAATATAAAGAAGCAATTCATACCTTTTGTGTATGTGGCACATCATGTAGATCAAATAATTGCTCCATCTAAAGTATCCATGTGATTGGATCCTTTCCATCAAACTTCCTCATATCTATCTTAGGAAAGTGGTTGGTCTTCAAACCCAAGTTGGAGTTTATCCATTCTTGATTCATATTCCTTGTGTCCTCATCATGAATTTCATGGGATACATTTTCATCTTCAAGTGTCCTCTCTATTAGAATTTTTTTCAATCCTTCCATGATATCTCTTTTTAAACCCCCCATATTAGTATCCATTATTTCCTCCTGTTGGAGTTACTTCACACACACCTAGGATTAATTTTTCCTAAGGTTTTAATTTGTTTATTATTCATAATTAGTCATTATCCAGTCTCCTATATTTTAGGATAGAATATTCCACCTGGAGAATATTCTCTTTCAGTTCACACTTCAGTTTGACTAGTTGAGTTGAGTTTAGATGCATTGGGATCATAACCATGCAACATTGGGATCATAACCATGCAACATTGGGATAATCACCATGATAATTAGACCTTGCCTTGGTATCATCACCAGAGTGGCACACTAGCCTTAATTCATTGAGTTAACTCCTCACTACTTTCTATTCAGTCAGTTAACTAAACACTAGTTGACTAGTTAACTCAACTAGGTGGCAGTTCACTCCCGTAACTACCTGAGAGACTAGAATAGGTGGAAGTTCACTCCCATAACTAATGGTGTGTGTCTAGATCACTCTAGACCACCACTATGGTGACTTGGTTCACCTCAATTCGAACTCAATGAGTTATATAGAGTATATCATGTGTAAATTATTCATTTTTTCATAACTGTTCATGGAAATTCTTTCATTCTTTCTCTCCTTCTTCTTCCTTTTCCAATTCTCTCTGAAAATGTGTGTATTATTGTTTATATAGATCTATTATGTTTATTTTTAACACATTTATATGGTATTAGAGCCAACAGACTGCTAAGAAAAAGCTACACCAAAATTTTTTGCAGGTACAAAAGATTGAAGACAACGGAAAGATGGAATTCCAAAGATAATTCATTCTTACACCTTACAAATATTTTGCATGGAAGGAGAAAATAGCCATACATATCCAATCCATAGGGTTGTATAGGTTAACCATGAATACAGATACAGAACCCACATCACCCATAGAAAAATCCAAGTACTTAAATCGCATGGATGAGGCACTTGGATCAATTTGCAGTCTTATCTCTCCTGATCTCCTTTTTCACATATCTTCCTGTAAGACTCCCAATGAAGCCTAGAAAATATTGGAAGGGATATTTGGAAAACAAGATGAGATAAGGGGACAGATGATGGAGGTGGATCTTCTCAAATTGGATCCAAAAAGCTTCAAAAATATCCAAGATTTCTTTACAAAATTCAAGGATTTACTGTCGCAACTCAAAGCCTGTGGGGTTGATAAATAGACGGAGGAGAAACAAATGGTTCTCACCATTCTCTCCAATATTGGACCTGAATTATCTGTATTCGTATCCACATTCCATACTGTCAGATTCTCCTCTGGAGCCACTTGGAAGATGCCTTCTCTTGAGGACTTTATTGAATCCCTGACAAAAGAGAAAACCAAGCTCATCAACATGGGCGCAATCAAATCCCCAAGGGTGCATGCACTCACTGTGAATTATGGAAGCCACAAATATTATAAATGTAAAGACAAAGATAAGCGGAAATCTCATGCACATATGAAGAAGGAAGGGTACACAAAACCCTTCATCGATGCGTCCGGATCCAAAGGAGAAAAGGGAATAAAAGGAGAGAAATGCACATACTATCACAAAGGATTCCATTTGGAATCCGCATGCATGCAAAAAAAAATATATATGATGTCTCAAATACTTTAGAAAAACAACCTTGGAGATCGCATCCCTGAGGGTGCAAAGAAGAAGAAACTAAAAGATCTGAATTCCAAGAAAAGAAATTCTAGCCATGCCTTGATTGCAATCAACTCCTCTCCTAATGCTTGGATCATAGATTCAGGAGTATCACATCACATGGCTGCCTCATAAGTATTCTATTCTTCATTGGATGCATGTAAAGGTCCTCCTATTCTGATGGGGGAAAATTCTTCTGTCGAAATCACTGGCAAATGAAGGATTGAACTCACCAACGAAAGCTTTGAGAGCGTGATGCATGTTCCCAATCTTTCTGTCAACCTTCTCTCTGTGTATCAAATGACGAATTACAACACCAAAAATAAATTCATATTCACACCAAATTTCATGGACATCTATGACATGCAAACCAACTCTAGGGTTTCTACTGGTGAGGTAAATCATCAGTCTAGATTGTATACATTTTTTGAATTCATTGAACCTGATTTTTCTTTACTGCTCACTCATGCTGATGAAAGTAGTAGGATATGGCACGAAAGATTTGGACATTTGAATTTTAGATACATGCAACAAATTAGTAAGCACATATTAGTTGATGGTATACCAGGCATCCATTTCTCCAAGGAAGTATGTGAGTGATGTCTTCTCTGAAAACACACTCAAGAGAAATTCGACAAGGGAAAGTCTCAGTGAGCTTCCGCACTTTTAGATATGATCCACAGTGACCTCATGGGCCTTTTTCCACATCCATCGGTCAGAAAAGTGAGGTTTTCTCTCATTTTTGTTGACGATTTCTCACGTTTTACATGGATCTACTTTCTCAGGAAAAAATCTGAGGTCTTTCAACACCTCAAAGATTTCAAAGCTTTGGTTGAGACACATTCCGAAAAGAATATCAAAGTCCTCTAAAATGATAACGATGGAGAGTATGTGAATAATGAGATCCATAATATTTGCTACAAGGCAGGGATTAAGTTGCATCATACAATTCCCTACATTCCGCAGTAAAAAGGAGTTGCTCAACAGAAAAACTAATCTCTAAAGGAGATGGCATCTTGCATGTTGCATGCAAAGTCACTACCATAGAGACTATGGGTTGAAGCACTTAACTGTGAAACATACATCCAAAACATATCTCCCCATAGATCTATCAAGGATAAGACCCCCTATGAGGCTTGGAGAGGCCTCAAACCAGAAGTGACCCACTTTCACATTTTTGGTTCTCGTGCATGGGCCTGGATTCCCTCTGAAAAGAGGAAGGCACTTGATCCACGGAGAACTGAGTGCATTTTTGTTAGATACCATGATGGTGTGAAGGGATATCTACTTATTGATCTTTCCTCGGATCGGCTCATCATTGAGCATAGTGTCCAATTCAAGGAAAGTGTCTCGCATGCACCTCAGCAGCCGCATGAAGACACATTCATTCTTCCACCTGTCTGAGATGATGAGCATGTACATGTTGACTCTTCTTCATATGAGAGTTCTTATTCAGAGAACTCAGATGATTCAGATTCATATTTAGAGTCAGATCATCCAGATGCAGTTTCAGAGCTAGAGCAAAGGCGCAAGTGGGAACAGACTACTCTTCAGGATGCAGGGGATCTCATCGGTGATCTAACTGATACTAAGTGGACTCGATCTGATTTTGAGGAGCCTCCTGTTGCACTCACTACCACTGAACCATTGAATTTGAGGGATATTTTCTTGGTTCATTCTTCAAATACATAGTCTTATAGTGAGGCTACTAGAAATCCCTTTTGGGAATTCACCATGCAGGAGGAGTACAACTCCCTCCTCGAGAACCAGACCTAGGATCTGGTTCCCCTTCCTTCTGGGAGGAAACTTGTTAGATGCAGATGGGTGTACAGGACCAAGAGCATAGTGGATGGATAGATCAATAGATACAAAGCCAGGCTTGTCACCAAAGGATTTCAGTAGGTTCATGGTATTGACTATGATGAGACCTTCACTCTAGTAGCGAAGATGGATTCCATACGATTGGCACTTGCCATTGCGGAAACCAAGGGATGGGAAGTCCATCAGATGGATGTGAAGAATGCATTTCTTCATGGTGATCTCTTTGAGGAGATCTACATGGATCAACCCCAAGGATTTATGTGGGACACATCTTTGTTCTGTCAACTGAAGAAGTCACTTTATGGCCTCAAACATGCTCCGAGGGCATGGTATTCCTAGATGGACTCCTACTTGTTGTAACAGAAATTTATACGTTGTAAGTCAGACCTGAATGTGTACATGCTCAGGATGATTGATTCACTTCTACTTTTAGTTCTATATGTCAATGATTTTCTAATCACCGGTTGCTCGACTTTAGTGATTGCTGCAGTCAAGAGGATTCTTCATGACATGTTTTTGATGACGGACATGGGTTTTCTACACTTCTACCTCGGACTTGATATTAGTCAAGATGCATCAGGCATCAAAATTTCTCAAGCCAAGTATGCATGAGATCTCCATGAGAGATTTCACATGACAGACTGCAAGTCTTCTCTGACTCCTTTCCTATCAAGAGTCAAACTTGAGGATGGCGGGGAGACTCCACTAGTTGACATCACATTGTACAGACAACTAGTGGGGATCTTGTTGTATCTCACACACTCCAGACCAGACCTCTCATATGCAGTTGGTGTAGTTTCCAAGTTCATGCAGGAGCTGCATGAGCTACATTGGAAAGCTACAAAGTGTATCCTTAGATACATACATGGCACCATCACCCTTGGGATTCATTATGAAACAAACTCTACATTAGATCTCATTAGGTTTATTGATTCCGACTAGGCTGGTGATAACATTGATCACAAGTCCACATCTGGTTACTCACATGACCTTGGTTTCGAGCCTACATGTTGGCCGAGAAAGAAGAAAGCTTCCATTGCTCTATATTTAGCCGAGGAAGAGTACAGAGGGGTAGTTAACATAACCATTCAGGCTATGTGGCTACAACATTTTCTCACTGAGTTGGGCATTCGGTTTCATCAATCGATTGTCATCTGGTGTGACACCTAGAGCACTTTGAAGTTCTACAGAAATCCAGTTCAGAGGCAGTGAATGAAGCACATCGAGATCCACATGCACTACATATAGGACTTAGTACATGAGGGGATCATCGACTTATAGTTCTGTCCTTTAGCAGACCAGACGACAGGCATTTTCACTAAGACCTTCACTGAGCATAAATTCCATTCTCTGTGAGGTCGTCTTGGAGTGAAGGACACAGTTGCCTAGCAACTGTAGTTCTTATTTTTAAATACATTATACCTTGAGGGGGGGGTTTTCCCATGAGTTTTTCCCTCTTTCCTTACTTCATTTTAAGTGTATCTTTTGTACTTGGGTACCTAACATGTCCTTGTTGCATGGACCCAATATTTATTTTCACCATAGTGATGTTGAGGGGGGGTGTTGGAGTTACTTCACACACACCTAGGATTTCTTTTTCCTAAGGTTTTTATTTGTTTATTAGTCACAATTAGTCATTATGCAATATCCTATATTTTAGGAGAGAATATTCCACCTGGAGAATATTCTCTTTCAGTTCACACTTCAGTTTGACTAGTTGAGTTGAGTTTAGATGTTGCATTGGGATCATCACCATGCAACATTGGGATCATCACCATGATAATTCGACCTTGCCTTGGTATCATCAACAGAGTGGTGCATTAGGCTTGATTCCTTGAGTTAACCCCTCACTACTTTTTATTCAGTCAATTAACTGAAGACTAGTTGACTAGTTAACTCAACTAGGTGGCAGTTCACTCATGTAACTGCTTGAGAGACTAGAATAGGTGGCAGTTCACTCCCGTAACTGTTGTTGTGTGTCCAGATCACTCTAGACCACCACTATGGTGAATTGGTTCACCTCAATTAGAACTCATTGAGTTATACAGAGTATATCATGTGTAAATTATTCATTTTTTCATAACGGTTAATGAGCATTCTTTCATTCTTTCTCTCCTTCTTCTTCCTTTTCCAATTCTCTCTGCAAATGTGTGTATTATTATTTAGCTAGATCTATTCTGTGTAGGTTCAACATATTTACACCTCCAACTTAGATTCAGTTGAATCCATCATCCCTTATAGTTCATCTTTTGTTATTTTCTTCTTTTGTAAATCATTTATGTCTTTGCACATTTCTTCACCTTCATCAATATTCCAAGTAGGACTGTCTGGAGGATTAATTGGTGTAGAAGTTCCCTTTTTTGATGTAATGTTGTCCAAGTATCACTTTTAAATCTTGATTTCGAGGTGGTTCTCTTAGACGATATTTATTTTGTTGTATCTCCAAAATTTCGTCCCTTCTAGGTCTAAAAAATTATTTTTGTAGTTCTATGATACGTCTTCTCTACAATGCCACAAGTCTAATCAAAATTGGATGTTCCAAGTGGAAGTTATGGTAAGTTCTTCATACCTTGATGATTTGTGTCCCTTCCATAAGAGAATACTTGTAAAGCATGCCAAGATCACAATATATGATATTTGACTCTGAAACTTGTACCATAAATACTACAGATTGTCCACTATCCAATGAAACTAGACTCATTTAATTTGGATACTTATTGAAGAAGATATCATTGTTTTACCTGGAAGACCTGTTTGAGACAAGTTAATATGACTAGTCAGATACCCTATATTGTGTTGAAATACTGTAACTACAAAGAGTATTATATTTATTATTGTTGATACTGAGAGGGGGGTGAATCAGTATCAAATACAATTTAAAACCTTTTTCAACTTATACTTAAACCATTCAACTATATCCAATAAGAAATGAACAATCACTACTTCATTTGGGTCAAATTCCAACGTTTTATTTGCGGCGTTATGGACAAAATTGTCCATATTGTCACAAAATAGAGGAAATTTATAAAAAAAATAAATCATGTTACTAGATAACGTCGGTCTTTCCACGTTGACATCTCTCTTTCCACGTTAACGTCAGTATTGCCACGTTAACGTCTCTCTTGCCATGTTTTCTACTGGAACGTCTATCTTGCCACGTTTTCCACTGGAACGTCGCTCTTGACACGTTTGTGAAGATGTATGTCGCAATTGCGACGTTTGTGAAGATGTATGTCGCAATTGTGACATTTTGGAAACTAGGTTTTCCCCTCCAACGGTCACCTTAGTATGTTCACCAAGTCAAAATACCAATGGTCACTTAGGACTTTTTTACGTCGGAATTGCGACGTTACAAAATCTATAAATATGTTGCATTTAACGGATGTTGCGACAAGTTTGCTATAATAACGATGCTTCAAAAAGGGTTGGGACAACTTCCAACACCTCCTCAATTACAAATTGACCTCCTTCATTCTTCATCACCATTTATATGAAGTGATACTTATTATTAGTGCTAGGTATATAATCAACGCCATAATTTTTAGAAGAGTTCAAACTACTAGAATAAAAAATGATGCTCTCATCTTTCCTTGTTTTATGAAAATAAAGTCTCTTTCGGAAAGAGGTCTCCTTCTCATTAGTGATAGGAACCTTCTACTCAGTGCCTTTGATTTCTAATCTTTGTTCATATCCACGGTCCCTTTCATGCATTTCTT
>ML808542.1:96646-107192 GCA_009831015.1 Picea engelmannii | reverse complement strand
TTGTTTCTTCAAGATTACAACTGTCTTTTCACAACTAACCAATTCACTTCTTAGTTTTCTATGCGTGTCTTTGAGCTTTCTATTTTCAATCTCAACATGCTTCAATTTTTTAAGATTCTCATCTTCTTGTTGAATCATTTCTAATTTATGATTTTCTTCTTTTTCATTGTCATCTCTTTCAATCCTTGGATGAGGACATTCAAATTCAACATGTCCTACTCCTTCACAATTAAAGAAAAAGAACTGACCTCTATTTTCTTCTTTGAAATCTGAGATGTTGTAATCTTCTTCAACTTATTCTTATTCTTCTACTTCTTCCCTTGCATAAAGGTCTTGTAGCTTGTCCCAAAGATCTTTTGCTAATGCAGATGATCCCACCTTGGATTTCACTGAATCTGTCAATCCATCTAGGATGGTATCTATTTCCAGTTTGTTGTTCCTTTTTGCTTCCTTTTGAGTTGCAGTCTTTGGTTTCTTCAAAGCATTATATCCTAAAGCAACTGAGAACCAAACATCTGCCCCAAGATCTTTCAAGTAAGTTTCCATTCTATTTTTCCAGTATTCAAAATTTCTTACATCAAATGGTGGAATCCCATTTGGAATGTTGTCTTCCATTTCTGCATAGGATATTCCTTCCAGTGGTTAAACTGTACTGAAGGTAACCTTCTCTGATACCAATTGTTGATACTGAGAGGGGGGTGAATCAGTATTAAGTACAATTTAAAATATTTTTCAACTTCTACTTAAACCATTCAACTGTATCCAATGAACAATGAACAATAGTATAAGAGTTACACCAATACACCATAATACACCATGCACAATATATGAGAAATAATCAATAGTTTATTGTTCAAGGGAAGTAATGACTTCCAAAGGTAGCTACAGCTTCCAAATGTAGAGGGAGGGATATACCTCCAAGAGGAAGATACAATCCTCCAATATCAAGAGAGAGTTGAAATCTCCATCCTTTCCCCTTCCTTCCACCCAAGAATATATGAGACATAATAAAAATTTACATTAAATCATCACCATCAACCAATCATCACATAGAACCTGATAATGCTTCCTGAGACTTCTTCAATTTCTAAAATTATTCAATTCTTGGAGTACTTTGATCCTATGGATAATATTACTCAATGTATTCTCTGAAATTCCTCCAATTTTCTCTCCTTGAATCCTCCCCAAAAAGAGGTTATAGAAAGAATGGTAGACTTTATTCAATTTTGGTCTATTCAGAAGACCCAACTTGTACAGCATGCCCAACGCTCAATATTTAACATCCGATTCTGAAACTCTCACACAAGAAACTACATTTTGTACTCTTTCCAATGGAAGTGGTCCCACTAAATTTGGATTCTGTATGAAAAGGTTATTACTATTTTACTTGGAACACCTATTTATTGACTAGCTTCAGGACTAGTCACAAACCCTATCTTCCATAGAGTGTATCTCCATAAATATAGTGAATCAAGAGATAATTTTTTTACCAAAGGTACCTTGATATGTATTCTCAATTACATAGCTATATCACCATCTGAATCATTATAGAAAAAACGTTATAGAAAAAATGGTAAGATGACCTAAAAATAACATACCTTAGAACACATCACCAAAAGACTTCATCCTCCTTTGAAATCCAGCCTTCTTATCTTCTTATTACCTATGATATTTGACTTGTATCAAATGAATGTATAATGATTTTTTTTTATACCATTTATGTCACTTCCTTTTAACATTAGGACTGACCTGACACTTTCTTATTTTGTAATTATTTTCTTTAATTATTTTCAGTGCCTACATGTACTTCCTTCTTCAATTCACTTTGTCATCTTCAAAAAATCATTTCTCCTCAACCATGAGGATCCACGTGACGTGCCACATACCACCGGAAACAACATGATGTATACTATCCATTCATGGGTGTTGTATATGCATGTGCATTTTCCTTTATGTCCAAATACCTTTATCAATCTTGCGGTCCAAAACCCATGACTAGGGTTGACATCAATGCCAACAACCAATCTTCCAACAATTATTGAGTCATTATTAATTAGATCAATCCCCTTTTGTGGATTGATCATCTCAAGAATTGTAATTGACCAAATACCCTTTTGTGGATTGGTCAAACCCTAACTATATTATATTAATTAAGAAGTTGGTCCCCATGCCTAGTTAAAGTGGTTTTAACGACTAAGAAGAGAAGTCGGCCCTGCCCAGTGAATAAACACCTTTCCACCGCCTGCCATCCAATATAAATAAAGGAGGCCAACACCACATTTGTTCACTCGCTCATTCAATGATCAAGTGCACAATTTTGGAGAGCTTCATTTGGGAGAAGAAGGAAGAGAGGGGCACATTGCTCACTGTTGGATATTCTCTAGTTTTTTGGTTTATTGTCTTGGCATTGTATTGGATATCTATATTAAGGAAGGTTTGTTGGGTTTTCTCCCCCATGAGGGCTTCCCAGGATAAATGTTGTGTATCTTGTGATTGTGTTTCTCTCAGTGATCCTACCTATTCTATGGTTATATAGTAAATTGAAAAGAAACCTAATCATAACTCAAAACTTAACATGGTTTCATAGCTAAGATGAAGAGAGCACCTTTCACCGGATAAGAAAAAACATCATTGTTGTCATATAATAAAATTAGGGATTTTTGTTGGAGAGGATTTTTTTCCTAAAAACCATCTTGAAAAGTGTGCCCTACCCTAGTGAATATTTTGGCATCTTGAGCACACCTTTTCTGTGGATAGAGACTCTAGAAAGTCAAACCCTAGTTTTTGACTAGTTGTTATAACCCTAAATTGCACCACACATGCTTTCCTGGCATCAGGCCAACTCATATCCCTTCTTTGCCAAAACTCTGCTGAACAACTCTTTGAAAATCCTCTTGTGTCAAGGCCCACATGCCCTAACCCATTACTGCACGTGTGTACACGCTGGTTGACTCACAACAGCTCGCGTGTACCTACAAAAGCATGAAAAAAGGAAAGTTGTTGATGGAACAAAAAGCTATGGTCAGTTAGCTGAAACTCCCGGCCATGCAGGGCCGAGGGTTCGTCCAAAACCCTAGCTCCTTCTAGCCTATAAAAGAAGGGGTAGGGGTACCATTTGGAAGAGGAAAAAATATAGCGAAGAAACTCTGCCCATTTACGGAATCCATTGTCCCAACCCTTTAGCCTTTCCTCATGCCAAAGGAGATTTAATGCAAAGCAGTTGAAGGATAGAAGAAGAGGAGCCCAGGATCAATTTCAAGGAGTGGTGGCCGGTATCAGATTTTGTAAGTTGATTCACTTTAAGTAATAAAAATAATGCTTTTCCCGTCCCAATTCATGAATTGTCCATGGTTTGATTAGTTTATGTTTGATTTCTAACCCTTGAGTATAGAAGTAGCATGCATGCATAGTTGTTGTTTGTCTTGAGTGCAGGTTATCTTTGGAAGGAGCAGTGCAAGCAAGTAATCAAGCACAACAGAGGATCGACATCAAACGCTGGTAATAAGGTAGGTGGTCCTTTTCCATGCATTTACTGAGAAAAAGAGATTTAAATCTTGGGATGTAGGTAAAAAAGTATTTTCTATTCGGTCAAATATACATGCAAAGTCTGACCCTAATTTGCTAGTCCGTAGGGTGTTTTTCCCAACAACAGAATTGGCGACCATACTGGGGAGAATACTCTTTAGGGTTCTTGGATTTATTTAAGTTTTTGGGTAGTTTAAAGACTAGGTTTTCTGTTTTTTCTTTGCATGTCTTTTCTTTTTCTGTAAGGTCTGAGCTAGCAGGGAGTCTGGTTTTCCATACCAGCTTTCCCTGACTTTTGCTCAACTGTATTTTTTGGGACACACAGAGGTACACACGGCTTGCAAAAGGCCTGATCATGTGTACCTGCACCCTATCCTCTGATAGCCCACGTGTGAATGCTAGCTGTAGAGGTAGCAGTAATGTGTAGGAGTTCAGAGAACCTTAGAGGCAGTCCTCCTCTTCCCTGTCAGAATCACACATTCTCAGGGGATTTTCTGGAATCCTGTCTGAGTCTTTCTTGTTAATAGTCCTATCTCAGATTGATTTTTTTTTGCCTTATTATTTTTCCTTGCATTATTTTTTTTTTCTGTTAGAAAGAGTATCCAAGCCTTCAAGGGATCCTGGTTATCAATATCAGAGGCCTCTTCCTGGTCTGGACTGTCTGTTTTCATACTTTTCCTTAGAGTTTAGATATACACGTGGCCTATACAAGGTCAGCCTGCGTGTACATGCTCTCGGTCTCTTTTCAGCACGCGTGCTCTTTGAGTGACAGTCGCGTGCTTATACAGGCTACTTTTTGTTCAGGGTGGGGCAGTCATCCCCTCCTTTGATAAGAAGTTTTCCTCTCAGGTGTTTGAATCTATGTTTGAATAGTCAGTAGCTTAGGATTCATCTTACCCTTAGCTTGTTTTTTCTCAGTTAATAGTTGACATAAAAATATAATTTTATTTTTTTTAACGGTTTTTAGACAAGCGTGAGAGTCATTGTTTTTCAATTGCCATTGTGTGATTCTTTAATATAATTCTTTTTTATCTTCACTTTAAGCCAGTCCAATTTCATGAACTCTAGACAGTGCCTCACACAGCAATGGAAACAAATGCTATTACTTCTTCTGGGAATTCTTCAATTCCCAACACAATTGCCACCACAGGAGAGTCATCTCCTAACCTACCATCGTCGGTCTGAGCCACCATGGTCTCGGCCACAACTACGTTGCACAGTGGACCAAACCCGTCTATGGTGGCGGACACAACCCCCTTCACACCTAGTGCGACAGGCCCTCCATTCTCATATGGTATGCCTAGTTTGGGTACAAGTCTTGTACTAACCTACTCCACTTTACAGACTTTGGGTTTGGGGGCAGGGAGCTCTAGCACTCCTCTGCAAGGTCACCTTGGGGGAACTCCTGTCCCTTTTAATGCTTTTCCTTACGCAGGAGGTCATATCCCTCCTTCGTCTCCTTCGCTTGGTGGTCAGCATCAACAGTCTGTCGGGCAGCCTACACACACTAGTTTATTTGGAGCAGGGATTCAGGGACCCCCTTCGCACAGTATGACGATACGTTCAACACCATTTTCTTGGAACTGAATGTTTGGTAACAACACTTTCTCATCAGTTTCTTTCTCGTATGGGGGCAACCCCATTTTTGGACAATCTACTCCTGCGCAGGGTACTATTCCTGCACAGGGGGCACACATAGCAGGACCTTGGAATTCAGGACAAGGATCCGTTTCCTCCTCTGGAATGTCATTCTGGGGTAATTCTTTCAACAATCAATGGAACCCCGGACATACTATTGTGCCTCTCCCCACAGGATCGACATGGGGTAATCCTTCCCAAAGTTCTCTGAATACAATGCATGCCCAACACTCTATGTCCTTTTTGGGAAACCAACCGATGATGTGTTGACAGATGAAAAATCCTTATGCTGGTCAGGGCCATGGTTTCTATCATAATCCAGGCCAATAGCCAAACTTTTCCTGGCAACCTGGTGCCAGTCAAACTCCAGGACCCTTTTTCCCAGGTTATCAGCAACAACCCAAACTACCATTCCTGGTGACTTTACACTTGCCAGATTTGACAAGGTTGTTAAATGATCTTATTTGTCACGATGCATGTTGGCCTCCTATGTTGACGAAGTTTCCTTAGAACATCCCAAATTTTGAGGCCAATCCTAATGAAGATCCAGGTGATCATGTGACTACCTTTCATCTTTGGTGCTCATCTAACAAATTGAAAGATGACTCCATACAGTTGCGATTGTTTCAACGTACTCTTATTGAGGGTGCCATGAAATGGTACATCGAGCTCGATCGCTCAAGATACTCTTCTTTTGGTGAACTGGCGATGGCCTTCCTTAATCATTTCCAGTTACCCATGAGATACGACGTTGGCACAGAGCTACTCGCCAATTTCGAACAGACAACAACAAACCATATCTCTGATCATATCCAAGAGTGGAGACGCCGAAAGAGTTTAATCAAGGTACCAGTGCCACCAACATTCCTGCTTGAGTGGTTCCTTAAGTCTTTGGTCCCATAGTTATCCAAAGATGTCGCGACATCCGGAGTTTTCTCCGAAGAAGATGCCATCATGAGGGCTCAACAGTTTGAGCTCATCTATTCTCAGTCTGGTTTATTATACAACATCTTTCCAGATGCGCCACGTTCAATACTGGATAAAACTAGACAGAGAGTTGGACCACATGCCAATGGTATTGTTGGTTCAGCACAAACCAAGCCCGCTAAGCAATTGACAAAATAGTTGCAACAGTTATCCATACAACACATAGCGGCCAGCCAAACTACTGCTTTGGCTGCTCCCCCTACCCAAACGTCAGAAGTACACACCGTGCAGTCGACTAACCCAAAGGCCACCCAATATCCTGAAGGGAAGAAAAAACAATGAAAGAAGGGTAAGGAGGATAAAAAACCCATTGATAATGCTGGCGGAGAAAACACTAAAAAATGAAAGGCGAGGTATCCTTGCAACTTGTGTGCATAAGACCACCCGACCCATCTATTTCCTTGACTTGCAGAGGCCCCAAAAGTTGTCACGCAGCAACAACAAGCGGTGTTGACAAACCCATTTCAACATGGGAAAATTGTAACTCAAGCCTCCGCAAGTACGGAAGGGGGCAGCCAAGAAAACTGCCCACCTTCGAACAACCCCTCATCCACAAACGTATATATGGTTAGGGGTGATGCTTTCATATCGACTAGAGTGCACGATTATAGTAAACCAAGCACTTCTGAGAAGGGAAAAGAAGCTGACCTCTCATATCTTCCTCTACAGATTGAGAAGACGTTGGGAGAAACAATGACACACATTCCAAAAGGTGCATTTAAAAAGGCTTCTCATAACCCAAACGCAAGGGCCACCCATAACTACTCTATGGTGGAAGATTTATCACAAGCCACTTGTGCGATGTCGACTTTGGAGGTCCTCCAAAGCTTCCCTTCTTAGAGGAAATCCTTGTTAACCACATTGGGCTCTATTGAGACTTGTAATCCAGGTACCATCATGTTAGATACAACCGACTTAAAACCTTGTCTACCTTACCACGTAGTGTTTCAGATAGTAGTGGCTTACCCCACAAAAAATTTTACTCGGAATATCTTATGCATGGTGTTCAACGAGGGCGCCTCGACATGCATTATGTCGTTGGCATGTTGGAAGGCCATTGGCCATCCCGTTTTGTCTCCGTCACCTACTCTCCTCACTTATTTCGATGGTCGTTCATTCCGACCACATGGCATTGTTCCTTCTTTCCCCGTGCAGTTAGGAGAGAAGATCGTGTGTGTCGAAGTAGAGGTAGTCGATGCTCCCCTTGACTATAACCTCTTGTTAGGATGGAGTTGGACTTATGCTATGCAAGCTGTAGTTGCTACAGTTTTTCGGGTCTTGTTGTTTCCTCACGAGGGGCAGATAGTGACCATCGATCAATTGTCTTTCTCCAGACCTGACCCAGCTTTGGGGGCATCCACGGTCCCGATGATTGATAATCCTCAACTAGGTGTCGTTAACGTAGGAGTTGGTTTGTGCCCATCCTTGATGGTTACCTTTGATTACCCACCTCCTCACGACGATATCAAATTTATATATAATCACCATAAGGTTTAGATTTTTCAAGTTTCATCGTTCCGCACGACTTATTTTGAGGATCCTTGGATTTTTCCTTCCCCATCAGCCACGATGAATGAGATAGGGCACTTAGGCATGTACATGACCTTGTCTGTCACTGAAGTAGTGTACTCTTTAGTCTAGAAAGCTTCAGTTAACACCGATCCGACTCCTACAAAAGAGTTAGATCCGCTTCTAGAGCCTATTTGGACTCAGGATTCTCTCGCTAATGTCGATTCGTTAGACTTCATATTACCTTTAGATGAATCAGTAATCAAAGAAATGACTAGTCCAAACAAACCTTGGGAAGATCTTCATCACAGATCATATTTCCTCCCAGAGTTAAGACGAATCGAAGCAGGAGAATTCACCGTGACTATGACTGGAGATAGGTCTTGTCATACTAATCCCTTAGCTTCACACAAGATCTATGCTGAGGGTAATATGGCAACCATTGCTGAAATGACACCTATAAATATCTCCAGAACCCCTGGCGTCATAGACAATGTTTTCGTCGGAGCATACATCTCCCCCGAGGAGATGCCAGGCATCGACCCACAAAGAGTCTATCATGAGCTAACTTTGTTGTTTTTCAAGCTCGTTTTGAGATCCGAAAACAACATCTGGCGAGGCTGAATTTATGCTTTTCAATCTCGTCCAGATTAAATGAGAAAAGTAACCAATATGGAGTCTTCTTTAAGCCCTTTTCAGACTCTTTAAATATGAAAATATTGTCGAGTTATCTTGTTTCTTCACACTCGTTAAATTGGTCCAGAAGAACGTTCCTTAAACGGGTCTTCTTTTAAGCCCTTTTCATACCCTTTAAACATAAAAAGATTGCCGAGTGATCTTGTGGCCTTTCACGCTCGTTAAACTGAAATTTGAAGTCACGTCTGTCCGGTGGTAGTTTACCCCTTTTTCGGTCCGGACGGTCAACTATATGAACAAAGGTATACTCTATCAAATTTCCATTCTTTAGAAGAGTACTCTCAGGTATAATTTTATCCCTTTTTCAGGCATGAGGGACTAAACTTACGAAAAAGAAACCCCCACGGAGTCCATAGTTAAGATCTTTTCAGACTCCCTAAAATTGAAAAGATTGTCGAGTGACCTTATTCTTTCACACTCGTTAAATTGGTTCAGAAGAATATTCATGACGGAGTCCATAGTTAAGCTTTTTTCAGACTCCTTAAAAGTGAAAAAATGGCCGAGTGATCTTGTCCTTGTCACACTCGTTAAAATGGGTTTGAATTGACGTCTAATCGGTGCTAGTTTACCCCTTTTTCAAACCGACTAGACTATTGTCGAAAAAGGTACCCCATCGGAGTCTCCTTTTATTCTTTTTCAGACTCTCTAAATATGAAAAACCACCGAGCTTACCTTCTTTGGGCTCATTAAACTTACATCGAAGGAAGTTACCATTGTGTGTTTTATCAACCGCATTTGCATACCTTATCCACCAGCCTTGTGACAGTTTTCTTCTGCGTCTTAACACCTTTAGCCGCCGGAGGATTTTTCCCGAGTATCATTTCACCAGAACATCAATCTTTTATTTGTGCCTTGATCTTGTATGTTTGCAGTACTCGTTCCTCCATTGTAACGTAATATTCCTTTATTCTTTTTCCAAAAATTATCGAAAAGAACAAAAAAATCAAAGATGCCCCAAAAAGAGGAAGGGAAAGGTATTTTATTTATTGGTAGCATAATGAGTTGCCCTTGGTTAAGGCACATATATCCATTTTTTCATCAGACTATGGGATGTAGTATGACCTTAGGAAGCTTTTCTCGCTATATAGAATTGTGTCCTCCACCGTTTGGTTATTCTTCCAAACATATGGAGAGTTTGTGTTGCCTCCTGCTTCGTAGACTTATGATTAACATATATGTTGCCTGAGTCTCATCACTTGTCGTGCTATTTTCCAAGGGAAGTTTGTCACTAAGCCTGAGTCAACCCCTCTGCAATATGTCTCTTGTCCGCATACCCAACCATCCTGAACGTCCAATCAAGTCCTTGTTCAAAATCACTGAAGCCTTCAGTCTGATCATCAAGATTATCAAGTCCATAACCGACGAGCTGTCGAAGACCTCTGGGTAGTTCAGTCATACACTCATATTACACTCCTCCCCGAGTTTTGGAAGATTTTGAAGTTGTTGTTCGAGCTATGAAGTCCAGCCATCAGGCCGAATCAGCTTCTGGAAATGGATACTCTATATGTATATCTTTCTGATTTCAAGATGTAGCTCCACTGTGGATTATTCGCAGCTACTCTTTATATTTATTTAACATGGATCTACAGTGTATTTGATTGGTAGCCATGGTTCTATTTTATCTCGAGCATGGGTATGCCCGCCTCGGTGAGACATTTGTTATTTTGTAGATGACACCTCCTAGTTCCTGATCCTTGGGCTCAATCATTCGGCACATCAGTAAAGATTGGTAATGTATTTCGGCCATCAGATGCTCTTCTGACCTCACACATTAGGGGGCATCTGTTATAACCCTAAATTGCACCACACATGCTTACCTGGAATCAGGCCAACTCATATCCCTTCTTTGCCAAAACTTTGCTAAACAACTCTTTGAAAATCCTTTTGTGTCAAGGCTCACATGCCCTAACCCATTACTACATGCGTGTACAGGCTGGCTGACACACAACAGCCCGCGTGTACCTACAAAAGAAAGAAAAAAGGAAAGTTGCCGATGGAACAAAAAGCTATGGGTCAGTTAACTGAAACTCCCGGCCATGCAGGTCTGAGGGTGTTGATTAAGGTTGGTTGTCATTGATGTCAACCCTTGAAGAAAGACCCGTAGCACAAAGTTTTGGGTAATGGACCCAATAGTGTTTGATGTAAATATGACTCATTATTGTTTTGTCATGGTTGATAAGAAGTAAATATG
>ML808542.1:81236-96546 GCA_009831015.1 Picea engelmannii | reverse complement strand
ATTCCGTGGTTTTCTCCCGATTTGGGTTTCCACGTAAAACACTGGTGTACTTTTCATGTGTGTGATTGTTTATTTATTACTGCTCATTTTTGGATAATAATTCTACATTGATATAACATTTGAAGAAAAAGGATTATAATTACATTATTACTGATTCACCCCCCCTCTCAGTAATCCAACAGAGGGTTTGTCCAAAACCCTAGCTCCTTCTAGCCTATAAAAGAAGGGGTAGGGGTACCATTTGGAAGAGGAAAAAATATAGTGAAGAAACTCTACCCATTTACATAATCCATTGTCCCAACCCTTTAGCCTTTCCTCATGCCAAAAGAGATTTAACACAAAGTAGTTGAAGGACAAAAGAAGAGGAGCCCAGGATTAGGTTCAAGGAGCGGTGGTCGGTCTCATCTTTTGTAAGTTGATTCACTTTAAGTAATAAAAATAATTCTTTCCCATCCCAATTCATGAATTGTCCATGGTTTTATTATTTTATGCTTGATTTCTAACCCTTGAGTATAGAAGTAACATGCATGCATAGTTGTTGTTTGTCTTGAGTGCAGGTTATCTTTGGAAGGAGCAGTGCAAGCAAGTAATCAATCACAACGAAGGATCGACATCAAATGCCGATAATAAGGTCGGTGGTCATTTTCCATGCATTTACTGAGAAAAAGGGATTTAAATCTTGGGATGTAGATAAAAAAGTAGTTTCTATTCGGTCAAATCTGCATGCAAAGTCTGACCTTAATTTGCTACTCCATAGAGTGTTTTTCCCAACAACACTAGTACCAAAAAACTAGAAGTACCAAAAAACCAGAAAAACCAGGAAACCAGAACCAATACCAGAAGTGCTAGTCCAAATTTTCGTAGGTCAAGTTTCAAGGGGGAAAACTTGAAATTTTTGAAATCTAACAGCTCCAACAAACTCACCTCAGCCTAGTGCATCTAGTGCTTATATCCTAAATTTCAAAATTTAAAGTTTGAAAAATTATGGTTTCCTCATAAAACCCTAAGTTGTAGTTGCAGTTGCAGTTTCATAATCAATTGCAATATCAATTACAGTTGCAGTATTAATTGAAGTATCAGTTGTAGTACTATTTGTAGTCACCGTTGAAGTTTTTAAAGGGCTGGTAATTATTATTAATGCTACTAGATGGTTCCAATATTATCATAGGTAATTACTCATATATGTTTAAATTGCTAAGATTTAAAGGGTATTTGCAGGAGAAGGGATCTCTTACCATAGATCCAGAAGGATCTTAGATCCAACACATTCAGAGGAATAATGCAACCCAAGTTTGAATATTCTAATATGCATATGTTTGTTATGACATTGTTTTGATCTAGGTTGCATGTTGAATCTATGACCATCATACTAAACTTTAGTCAAAATTAAAGTAAAGGTATTAAATTGATTAAATTTGATATCATAGAGTTTATTCTCTAACCCAACCTTCTGTCAAGATAACATATTGTCTTATTACAGAAGACATATTGAATAAATCACTTTTCATCTTGAGTGAAGGAGACTTGGAAGAAAAGAAAAACACACATTCTTGAGGACAAGACTCTAGGTTCCAGGTTTGATTAATTAAGATGATAAGATTCAAAGTTGCACATGAAAAGTTGATAACTACTCTGTTACAAGTAAACACTATAGTTGAGGTAGCAGTCTTTGAAAATTATTATGCTTGGTAGCATGTGAGAATATTGAGATAAATGCATAATATAATCATTTTCCATATACAACTAAGATCACCTCTAGGAGAAACTTTGTATGTTGGTTCCAGGTTACCATGAAGGAATGTTTGATCACAACACTAGAAGAGCGTTGATCTCATTTCATATTTTATTTATTACTTTTGATCTTTGTTTCAGGAAGGTCACAAGTGATAGCTCTAAAGGATCTACTATGACAATTATTCATGCTATTGTTTTATTACTATTATCAAAAGAGTATTATTATTGCATGTTGTTTTGTTGACCTTGGTTTGGGTCACAGGTGATAACCCTAAGGAAGCTACAGTGAAGTTTACATAAGGAAATAGATTACATGAGACATGAAAAAGACTATGTACATGACCATATACATTCATGTACCAAAGAAGATGAAGAATAAGCTATTTTTGAGATATAGAGTATCTCATATGGAGATTGATTGTAAGAAGTAGAAGGATCCAAAGATGACCAAACATTAGAACAAGAACTCACATAAAACCTTGTCAAAGGATAATGAAGCCACCTTGATGGGAAGCAACCTTTCATATTTATACTTGGTATTCAACACCAAGTATACCCCATAAGAGATGATGAAGTCCTCATATAATTAGAAGAAATCGAGACTAAGCCCAATCTCATAAAGGATCAGATGAAGAGACAACTTCCTAGACTGGGAGACAGATTCCATGAAAAGAATATATCGTAGCTTCAGAAACTTCTAGGAGATATGAAATCTCCTAGGAAGATTCCCTTGTTTCAATGACAGAGAAGGAAGCTAGTAAGAAAGACTAGGATATGGATTTTTCCGTGAGACTAGAAGAGAAGTCAGTATTGAATTCAAATATTGATCCAAAAGATCAAGCATGTTGCAGATGTAGAAAGCCTGATGTGTGTCCATAGGATTCTCCCAGCAAGAGGGAAAATACTACGACGAGAAACTTACTCCAATAATTGAAGAAATAGTTTCAATATTCATGAAGACAACCATAAAAAACATGATTCATATATAGTTTGAGATACAGAGGGATAAATCCCAATATTTAAAATTGAGTGGCAGTTGGTATAGTACATTAATTGGGTCATCAAGACATGAATACAATAAAATACATAGTTACCTCCATGAAAGAAGAAGAGCTACCTTAAGTATCAGTTATTCAACCACTCTCAGTTTCAGATGAAGTTGTTGCCATGATGGAGCAAAGGAATTACTCTCAGATTTAAAAAGTCGCAATGGGAATGGAGAAACCATTCTCATCTTTAGAGAAGATGCAAGTGGAGATTCCTAGTTCTAGAAGGAAAAAATGCAGAAGAGGAGAGGACATACTCTTAGGCAGTGAGACAGATAGTGCTTTGCAGAAAACACATAAAGCTAGCACATGATTTTTCAGATTGAGTTGCAACTTAGAAAGTGTACCAGATTGGTACAAAGTGATGTAAAAAATTGATTTGAAGTTGAAGATAGAAAGACTCAGGTCTGCAGGTTGAAGAAGGCTCTGTGCAGGTTGAAGCAAGTTCCTAGAGCTTGATATGGAAGAATTGACAGTTTCCTAACAATCTTGGGATTTACCAAGAGTAAAGTTGATTCTAATCTTTACCTCAATTTTATGAATGATGAGCCATTTATATTGTTGCTACTATATGTAGATGATGTATTCTTGACAAGATGAAGGTATGGAAGTTTTGAAGAGCTTAGAGAAGATCTTCCTTAACCAAGGGAAGTATGCAGTTGAAATAATGAAGAGGTTTGACATGTTGGAATGTAAATCAATGTACACACCCATGGAAACAAAGTTGAATCTCCCGATAGACGCCTCGTCAGAATTGGTTGGTGCTACTCTGTATAGACAAAGTATTGGTTCAGTGATGTATCTGACAAATACTAGGATAGATATATGTTTTTCCTTGAGTCAGTATCTGGTAGAAAACATACATGTTCACCTTGATGATGCAAAACATGTGATGAGATAACTTAATGGTACGTTGGATTTTGGTCTCTGTTATACTAGAGATCATGACTTCAAATTGTATAGATATACTAATTTAGATTGATCTGGAAGTGTTTCCGATAGAAAGAGAACTTCAATATGTTGTTCCAAGCTAGGTTCAACCATGAATTCATTGACCCTAGCCTGGAACAACACATTTCTATCAGCACGACAAAAGCATAACACATTGTTGCATCTTCCGCCAGTTGTGAAGCCATATGGCTTCGGATGTTGTTGATAGATATATTTTGTAATACACCAAGGATAAGCCCCATTCGTATTATGAATTGTAAACATGTTTTATAGGTTGGTGAGATGAGAAATTATAAGATGGTAGGCTTATGTGTTAGTAGACCGAACAACTTAGGTGTTAAAATCCAGGAGCCTATTTTTTGCATGTAAATATTCATATTATTAATATAAAAATATCGTTGTGTGTAGACCGAAAATGAATAAAGAGTGATGGGGGAATAAGATCCACTAGGATGGGTAAGGGAGAGGGGGATGAGAGGTTGGAAAGAGGGGCTAATACTAAGGGCTTATGTCCGAGAGAATAATAATTTATTATTATTCCAAAAGTTGTTTAAAAGGGTATGTTTTTATCCTAAGTTCCTAGGGGAAGGACAAGTGACTTCCAAAGGGAAAGGAATGTGATTCATGAGTGATAGGTGTCGGCTTAGGCACATACGGTCTTAAGGGGGGGAATTTTGGTTGTTGGGGGGTTCACTCACTCAGACACGCAGGCACTCTCATGCACCTGCTCACTCGCTCAGGAACTCATGCATGCATAGGCAGGCTTATGCAGAGAGATTTGGCTCTCATGCCCTCACCATCTTCCTGATGCTAAACCAGTTAACCCCATATCTCCTCACAAGTTATTCACATGAGGAGAATGCCACAACCAACCATTTCCACCATTGTTGATCCTGTGACCATTTTTCACCTCTGTAATTTACTGATTTGTCCCTCGCCTTATCTGTATTAGATATGGTGGTTGGAGAAGTAGGTTGTCAGCCTTGTGAGAAACTCTCTCTCCAGGTGAGAGAGGTGGCTATGGATTGAAGAATCAGGTTGTGATTCCTGTGAGAAACTCTCTCTAGGTGATAGAGTATGTCGATGAGGCAATTTATCCTGGAAGGAGTCTCATAGCTGCTATAGAGCTCTGATAATTCTAGTCTGGCCTGTTGCTGAAGCCCAAGGCAAGGGAGGTGGAGCAGTCGATGGAATGTGTGATAGTGAAGTTGTATACTCATGGGGTAGCACAAGAATGTGGGGAATGATATTTTGTCAGCAGTGGATGTAAGTGGCTCCTGGGAGAGAATCCTTCCTCTTAACTGTGTGACATTCCTATTGACCTTGCCTAGCCTAGAATCCCTTGCCTGGTGGAATTTAGTCCCAGCTCGGGGGTGACCTACTACTGAGAGTGATGAGCAGTGTGGTCTAAGGATGGGAGGTTCGTGGAAGGTCTGCACATAGTTGGTGGTTTTACTCCAGCTAAAATATTAGTATCATTTCCATGCTTAATTATGTATGTTATGCATGTCTATGATTATTGATATGTTATCATGTGTTCCATTGCATGTAGGAATTACTGTCAATTACATTTGAGTTTGTATGGTAACAATAATTCTGTGTTATTTGTTTTAAAATTCATTAGAAATTCATGTTATATATATGTGTATGTTCTGCAGTGCCATTGCCCGACCTGTTGGTATCAGAGCTAGTTGAGCTAAGTGAAGTGTGTGAGTAGTGGCATTGTCCGGCCTGTTGGTGGCTAGGGACGTCTCAAATTGGTATCAGAGCCAAGGTTTCAACATTGATCCTGGATGGGCCATGTTAGTTTAATTTGAAGCAAAGGTTTCATAAATAAATTGTTGTCGAAATGGTCAAAATTCAAGTTCAGAGCCCAAGTTTTAGGTGGAAATTGTGTCAAGAGGAACCAATTTCGAACTTCAGAAAATTCCTGAGTGCTAAGAGGTTACCTTGGATATGTTATGAAGCTAAAGAGTTTTAGTGGTATTATATACCACAACAGATGTGGTAATGGGACGCAGATTAATGTTGACCATAGGATATGTTCGGGAAAAAGGGGAATCCTTCACGGCCGCCAGATCTGGAGAAAGTGTAGGAGGGTTAACTTGGAAGATTTACCGTTAGATAAAGCTAAGAAAAGAAGGTAAGATGTGGGGTGAAAATATTATCATAACCATCATATCTACGCGCAAGTGGTTGTGAGGGTAGATCTCATGAAAAATCGTAACTTCGAAATTCGGGAGAAGTGGGGTGTGCTAGTGCACAAACTTCTGAAGCCCGAAGCTCTGAAGCGAAAGAGAATATGTGATGGGGAATGATGAAATCACCATGGGTGAAGTGGAACTTCCTATTCATTCCATGTTCCACCACCTTAGTTGGTGACAAATGTACTATGTGGACCCAGAGGTAAAGAAGTCCATAAATTCAGAGTTCGGGAAACTGGAAGGAAGCAAGCGTAAAAAATTTTGAAACCCAAAATTCTGAAGTAACTGAGTCATGATGATGTCATTAGGAATGAAATGGACACATAGGATGTGTGCCACATATCAGTGGGTTTTAAACCCACCAAATATTGAAATGTCATTTGGAACGTGACATGTGTTACCTGTCAGTGTGAGCCACATGTTTGTTTCTAATGTTTCTCCATGAGGACCTCCTCTCGAGTATGGGTGGTGGGGCCTTGATGGTTCTAGTGAATGCATGGAACCAGTTGTGGAGTCTAGAGACTTGACACTCGAAAATAATGATACATAAGTAAATGAAAGGAAGAACTTTCAAAAGTTTCATAACGCAGAGGTGACGAGATGCAATGGCGTCATTAAAGGTGATATGGAAGTGTTCAGAGATTAACAGATCGGGAGAAGTGGGGTGTGTTGATGCACAAAATTTTGAAGCCCGAAGTTCTGAAGCTCTGAAGCTCCAAATTCCCAGAGCTCAGATGCCTGAAGTTCCATAGTGGGTGCAATTCATTAGATGTTGGGTAGTCGTGTATTGTTGATCCACCCTACTTCGCGAATTCGGTAATCCGAAACTCCGAGAGATTGTTGAGATGTTCTTTGAAAACTTTCAAAGCCAGAGGCTCGAGATCCTGAGTAAGCACCTATAGATATAGTTCTTGGCCACAACCCATATTCACATGGGTTTGGGGCTAAGAGAAAGGAGCTAGTTCCTGAAGAATTATTGCAGAACATAGCAGAACTCAGAAAGAAAAGATCTGCGGGGATTCTGGACTAACAAAGAATCATAGAGAATGAAATCTGAACATTTTCTTAAATCAAATTGATTTATGGATACTGCAAACTTAGTTGAGGACTAATGGCCTGACAAATTTTGGTTGACTGCACGCTGTGTTTGTAGAGTCAACGATTGTCAAAACTGAACTGAATTGCCACATAGTACCAATAAATGGAGGAGGCACATAAGGCTTCCAATTTAGAGAATGAAGCTAAAGGAATGGATTTCCATTTGGGATTTGAAGGATTGAAATCCAATTGGTATGGAGAAGATATAGATGAGAAGGGAACACAGTATTTCAAGCCCATCTCCTATCAGAAATCATAGGAAATCTAAAGTGGTTGAACTAAAGGGAGAAATGAACAAGATTAAACCTCCTATGTTTGATCGAGAGAACAATAAGGAGGAAGATGTTGAGACATGGCTTCTTGGAATGAGGAAATATTTCCAATTGCTGAATTATTCCTCTCATGTAGAAGGAAGAATTGCAATGTATCAAGTGAAAGGAAAGGCATCCATGTGGTAGGATCAACTTGTGCAGGTGCAACACATTAAAGAGAAAAAAATTACTTGGGAGTAATTCAAGAAGTATTTCGAAAATAAATACTTCACTAAGAGATACTATGACAGAAAGATGAAAGAGTTCTTTGAACTCAAGCATGACCATTGATGAATATGAACGAAGGTTTTTGGAATTGTTGAAGTCTATCCCTTTCATCAAAGATAAGACTATCAAAATTGAAAGGTATCTGAGTGGACTGCTATCTTCCATCAGTGACAAGATCTAGTATGATGATCCTAAAACTATGGAGGAAACTATAAGGAGAGAAAAATGATTATATGAGAAGCAAAGTGAAAAGCCCACTTTTTGAAAGGCTTGGGAAGACAAGAAGAAATTCAATATGGATCAGAGGAAGAAGGGAACTAAGCCATCATTTTTCAGAAACAATACTCAAGGACAACCATATTTTAGAGAGCCTAGGAAGGTATAAGTAGTTGGGAAAATTCCAAGACAACCACCTATGGAATGTTGGGGTTGTAAAGGAAACCATAGGTACAAAGATTGCCCCCGGAGAAATGACAAAGTGAGAGTTGTCCACAATGTTGAACATGTAGAAACAGTGGAAGACATGAGTAGTAGAATACCAAGGAGCTATGCAGCCTTGGACAACAAGAAAGATGAGTTTCAATCACACATGATTGAATTTGAAGGTATGATCAATAACCATGCCTTTACTATTTAATTTGACTCAGGGGCTAGTCATATTTATATAGATTCAAAGATGGTGGAAAGTTTACAATTGCCAAGAAACAAGAATGGAAAATCTTGGTTAGTGAAGTTGGCTATAGGAACCAAAAGAAAAGTTACAGAGTTGGTTAAGTCTTTTCCAGTGGACATGAATGGACTGAGCATAAGGGATGAATTAAACATCCTACCTTTAGGTTCCTATGACTATATAATTGGGATGGATTGGTTGGACCAGGACCATGCCATATTAGACTGTCATAACAAGGCAGTCAATTTCCTTGATGAGGAAGGAAATCATAGAACAGTCCAAGGAATTACTAGATCAGTTGCGATCAGAGAAATCTCAGCAATGCAACTGAAGAAGTGTTACAAGAAGGGTTGCCAAATATTTGCAACTCATCTGGATGAAGCACCTAAGGATAAGGTGTTGAATATTGAATACCATGCAGAATTAAAATATTTTGAGGAGGTATTCCAGGCGGTACATGGACTACCCCCAAAGAGATATATTGGTTTCTCTATAAACATGATGCCTGGAGCAGCTCCAATGTCAAAAGCTCCTTACGGAATGAGTACACCAGAGATGAAGGAACTGTAATTGCAGCTTGAATAACTTTTGAAGAAGGGGTATATGCACCCAAGTGTGTCACCTTGGGGTGCCCCAGTCCTGTTCATGAAGAAGAAAGATGGGAAATTGATATTGTGAATCGATTTTAGACAATTGAACAAAGTGACTATTAAGAACAAGTATCCTTTTCCAAGGATCGATGATCTCTTTAATCAATTGAAGGATGCCAAGATATTTTCAAAAATAGATCTCAGGTCAAGATATCACTAGGTAAGGATAAAGGATGAAGACATCAGCAAGACCACCTTTAGAACAAGGTATGGTCATTATTAATTCACAATGGTACCATTTGGGTTTTCAAATGCACCCATTGTTTTCATGTGTTTAAAGAATGGTGTATTCCGAGAATATATGAATAGGTTTGTGTTGGCCCTTGACCAAGTTTTGGGAGATCCTTGGTCATGTTTAACAATTTTCCGACTTCGAAATCTTGTCGAAGATGGAGCACAAGATGAAGGAGAGAGCACGGGATATCGGCCCCTTTTGGGGTCCTTTTTGGGATTTGGGAATATGTAACAGGTATGGGATGTCGTCCCATGGGTTTACCCATGTTTAGGCCTATTTTGTAAAGTATAAATAAGTATCTAGGTAACATAAGTAGCATGGATGATAAGCTAAGTGCTAAGTGCAAGTATGGTTTGTAGATGCTTTGTGCATATTCTGAGAAACTTGTATAGCTAAGTGCAAGTGGTTGTAACAGACTGTGGAAGGTTTTGTGCTAAAACTAGCTCGAGGAAGGAGGATCTAGAGAGGTGAGCACATATCTCCTATCCTATGTGGAGTAGGGTTTTTGTGTCTCTATGCATGTAGATGAATGATTGGAGCTAATAAAGAAGAAGAGTTGGTGGATGTATCCCCAAGGTGGGGGTGAACCACGTATATGCTATGTTGCCTTGCTTTGTGAGATGTGTTGGTGTATTTATGTGTTATTTGCTAAGTGCTTGATCTAGATAGATAGATAGATAGATCTGTTTATGCTTTGTGCTTATGATGAATCTGGATGCTAGATATGACATAGGTGAATGTTCTTAGTGCTTGAATATGGTAGATCTGATCCATTTATTTATGCTAAATTCTTAAATACATTA
This sequence comes from Picea engelmannii, assembly GCA_009831015.1. NCBI lineage: Eukaryota > Viridiplantae > Streptophyta > Pinopsida > Pinales > Pinaceae > Picea > Picea engelmannii. The sequence continues at coordinate 86,616 of ML808542.1, read as the reverse complement.
GATCAGGGTGAATGTTGCGATGCTCTGTTTTCCCTGAAGAGTAGATATTGGTTAAATAATGATGAAATAACGATGCTAAGTTCTCTATCAAGTATTATGATAATATATCTATGTCTCAGCTAAGGTTGCAGACACCTGAGTCCTGCAACCACCCTTGCCTCCACCTCAAGTGATACTTTATCTTCTTCACAACTGTTGCCAAAAGGGCCGGTAGTTAGGGTTTTGTTGGTGCATTGTTGTAGCATTGAACCCTGGGTCTGCCCCTGTGCCAAAAAATGGTTCTATTTTTGGGACTTGAACCTGTGATTGTTGGGAATTGAGGAAGAAGAAGCTTTGTGCAAATATTTGACCTGAAACTATGAAAGCTCTGTGCGTAGATCTGATGCTCTAAGTGCGCAGTACTCTACTTAGTTTGACAAGCTCTGTGCCAAGAAAATAAGTATGATCTGAAGAAAATAGGTAAGATATGAAATCTTTGTGTTCTAAGAAAGGTAAAAGTGATAATTTTTTATTAAAAAAGGTAAGATCTGAAAGCTCTGTTCTCTGATAAAGGTAAGAATATTGAAAATTTCTAGATTGAAAGCTTTGTGCTCTGTAGAAGTAAGATAAGTGGAAATTTTTGTTTCAATAGTATGGATCTAGGTATGTTTGATAGATTCTATCCTAGCTTGAAAACTAGAGTATTAATAGATGAAAGAAGATTTGATATGAGTAGATCTAATAAGAATAGTGAAAAATATGTTATACCTATGAATAGAAAGAATGTTTGGACTAATAAGTATATGCATGATCCTAGGAAGAAATGTTTGCAGGATAGATACCATGATCCTAGCGTGCAATATAGGAAAGGCTAGGGATAATTTAAAAGAAAGAGAGGATTAATCCTCTATTACAGTTGCAGAAAACCGAGACATCTTCCTAAGGAATGACCTGGGAGAAGACCCAATTGTCTTTGTTGCAAAGCTATGGACCATGAAGTATTGGATTTCCCTAGAATGATTGCTAAGGTTGAAAGAATGAATATGAACCAAGAAAACCCTAAGGAAGATCCAGAAACTAAGATTATGACAAAAACCTAGAAAGAATCAAAGAAAGTATTGCTACAGATGAAAGAAACCTTGAATGACCATCGACATGTCAGATTATCAAAGATCTTCAGAGAAAAAGAATGCCTTGAAGAAAGAATATGAGACTTCGACATTGAATGTGTTCTACATGAGGAAACATAGGTGGATATCATGACAGAGAGAACTTGGGAAGCTATAGGGAGGCCTGCTATGATTCCTTCATTAGGAGGAATAGGACTATTGAAAGGAAAGTTGATAAAACTATGTGGAAATCTCACCTAGATACCTATGAATGCCAATGGAACTTCGACAGAGGAATATTTTCAGATTATTAAATTTATTGAGAATAGTGCCCCATTTACCATGCTACTAGGAAAACCTTGGATTGAAAGAGATCAAGCCAGAAGGCAAGAAGAAGAAGAAGTTTTAGAGCAGAAGAAGAAAGAGTTAAAATAATTCATGAATAGACGGATCGCACACTTGATTGAAGAACAAAAGAATAGATCGAAGCTATTTAACACTAGAGACCCAGATGTTGAAGTTGAAAGAACACTAGAGGACCCACAGAAGATTGAAGTACCTATACCATATAAAAAAGAAGGATCACCCTCGAATCTTATGAAATAATCTCAAAAACGTGAAGTCACTATGCCAAAAAAAGATAAGAGTTAGAATGTAAAATGACATACCAAGATGAATCTCACTAGGAAGAAGGCTAGAAATATAAGTAAGAAGAGATATAATATCGACAAGTTGCAGAAGGTTCCAGAGGGAACCTTGCATAAGGAAAATTTTTCAAATTGGAGCTTCATCGGGATATCAGAACAACGACACATGGCACTTCACCATGGCGAAGCAATATAGCCATTGGGGACATTATAACTATTAGACCAATGCTCCGAATGGGTAGAAATACATTTATGGATAGACAACTCACCATCCAACTATTGGGACCGTGCCATAATGGATAGAACAAAGTTAATGAAGGCTTCATACCCATTGCAAGTGACCCATTGTTGAGTTACCTATTTATCCCATTGTGCCATGCACCGAGAACAATTTTGCCAACAAAAAGTTTGAGCCCGTAGACTAAGTTGATTTTTCATAGTTATCATCGCACTCTTGCTCTCTATCTCATTACTATGTCTAAGTTACCCCCCAAACCTGAGATTGTTAACCTCAAGCATGTATGTCAAAAGAGTTGAGCGCTGCAAAGAAAGATGTTGAAGAAGTTCTGATCAACCTCATGACTGAAAGAGTCATGTCGATGTCTATAGGTGTACAAGAATCATCGATGAGAGGACTGCCAACCTCTTCGTCCACTGATCGCAGAGCCAAACCATCCCAACCATCAAATAAAAAGAAACCCAAGCATAGGGATGATCTAGTGAATGCCAAATTTATCCCGACAATATTACCCTCATATAGTCCACTTCTGAGTGACACAGTAAATCGAGATAGCATGCCCAGAGATTTCAAATACACTTTGGTTATGGTGTACCTCTCGAAGGGGATACACACAGTTCGAGAAAAACAAGATAAGATTGCAGTGTTGAAGTTTAGCGACTTCAACCTCAGAGATCACAAAATCTATAACATGCTCGCCCCACATAAGTACCTGACCAGAAATAAGGGGAAGAATTTGAAGATAATCCCCCAGTCGTTGACTATGAACCTCGCACAGTCCACCTTGCTGAACATCATGAAGATTCCCCACTTTGGTAGACACCAGGAAGTCAATGCATGTGTCAAGATGTTTCTTTCTTGTTACCATGGTGAAAATTTGTGGCTAAACCACCGTATAACAGTTGATCTGACACTGATCAATCGGATCACAGGGTTGAGTATGCAAGGACCTGATCCACAGGAGTTTTACCTCGGAAAATCCATGGATTTCACTCTAGCACAGAAGATCAAGGACACTTATGGAGATGTCGAGAAGGGAATGTGAGGCTACAAGGTAGCTTCTATCCAGAGTGGTGCAGTGCACCTCGCCTGTCATTTGATTGCAGGGAGGTTATTAAGAAAGAACTGACCTACCCAAGTCACCGGTTTTGTAGTCGACCTCGCAGGGAAGTGCGCAGAAGGCCTTCAGATGAACTGGGAGAAGTACCTAGTGAACCAGTTGGAACTCGACTGCATAGAAGCACAGGATCAAGGATATGAATTTTATTTTAGCTGGCTCTTGATCCTTATATCTCTTATTTGTTGGGAGATGCCGGAAGGTGCGAACTTCCCAGACATTGAGCCATTTGAACCACTGGCCGCAAAGTTCAGTACACTGTGGTATTCAAGCGACATGAATAAACAGTGGTAGTCAAATGTTGGTTTTCATATCTACTACAATCAGTTGAAGATAGCCATACATTCCTAGCCTCGCATGAATCTAAACACTCTATATAGGTTTAGGCCTTTGATGAAGTTTAGCGCAGATCGACATTTTATTTACATCACAGCGTGTGTCGATGAACATAAGAAACAACTGCAATCCGACTATAAGAAGATAGAGGAGGACTTGGAGGATACCACTAAGGAATGGTCAGTGGACCTCCTTATTCCAGCAAACCTTATGGAGATATCCAACATAGACATTCTAGAAACAACGTAGGATACACCCAGACCCAATAGGACAAAGATGACCGAAGATGTCCAAGAATTAGATAGTGCATCCGTGAAAACTGCTTACATATCACCAGAGCAAGGAGGTGATGGAAAAGAGTCAGATGAAAAAGAATTTGAATAGAAGAAAGGAGATGAGGTTGACTCCTTGAAGAAGAGGAAAGTTTCTCCTCCAAAACCTTCCTCTCGAAAGAAATCAAAGGCCACCATGACCAAGATGCAGACTGTCCTCACCTCCGATGACTTCAACTTCCTCATAACAGCCCTGTAAGATGATTCGCTGGAAATAGCAGAGAAACAAGAAGAAAAAAAAGAGGATATGTATGATCAAATTGAATATGAACTTCAAGGGGTACAAAAGGCCCTACAATCTAATCGTGCAGTCTCCACTGCGTCGGGAGAACCAAAATTGGGAGATGAGCTAGATCAACTCCACCACCTATCCGATACAGTCAAAGCTCGCCTTCGACAAGCATGGGAAGAAATAGAGAAAGCTACCCAGGCTTTGAAACAAGTAAAAGGAGTACTCATAGAGCAATGCAGTACTACAAAACAGGAAAATCTTGTTCTCCAAGCAAAGTTTGATGAAGAAAAAGAAAATCTACAACAAGAAAAGGAATAGTTGTTTGCAAAGAAACTTGAAGTAAAAGAAGTGGTCAATAGATAACTTTTCTCTATGACATTATTACAAATCAAGGTAGAATACCAAGTTACACAGCAGGTGAACCAACTCGCAGAAGCCATCCAACAGCTACAACAATGCATAGCAAATTTGGAGCTATGCACTGTACCTGAGACCCCACAATATGTAAGAGACCAAAGAGAAGAAACCACCTAGAGCGCAGTTGAAAGGCTAAAGGATATTACCCTGGAATGTAAGAAACTCACTGATCGCAGTGCCCATACCTATGAACAACTCACAGAGAACCCGAAACTAAAGGCACTGAAGTCACAGCTCCAAGAGGCAAAATATCAAGTCGAAAAGATACATGCACAGTTGAAGCCTATGTTAGCTGTGGAAAGAATGAAGCGATCCCAAGAGTAGGGGACCGCCCAATAGCATATCCACACTATCCATAGTAGAGTTATGGAAGTAACTCAGAGGCTCCAACCTGTACAGAGGTAGAAGGCCAAGGAGTAGAGCTAGAGAAGGTTGTCACTACAACTGAACAAGGTCTAAAGGGACCTCTAAATGATGTAGTCATCCAAGAGCTTGCTGAACAGGAGGTCGTAGCACAAAAAAAAGTTGAAGCAACTCGAGCCAAGCTCAAGGAATTCAAGGAAGAACTAGTCAGACCAGAGTGACTTGGGATGAGTCACAGTTGAGTGTTGGGGGCCTGTTGGCCCTTGACCAAGTTTTGGGAGATCCTTTTTCATGTTTGACCATTTTGGGACCTTGACAGCCTGTTGAAGACAGAGCGTAAGAAGAATATATCATGTGATCTTGGCCCCTTTTTGGGTCCTTTTTTGTTAAGAACCAAACATCAATATAACATAGAAAAACTTCAGGAAAAGTACTCAACGCCTTGAAAAAGAGATAATTTCAGATACTAAGCCTCTTCGAGGGGCAACCTCCTTTTACCCCACTTAAATGTTCAAGTACAAGATGATTCAAAATGAAAATGTCTCCTTGGTATATATAGGAGACTAGGAGGTTTTAATGGCCTAAAGCCGACATAAATAAAATAACATTA
>ML808542.1:37438-58152 GCA_009831015.1 Picea engelmannii | reverse complement strand
GCGGACATGTTAAGGTCCTAACCTGCACATAGGTAGATCAATGTATTCAGATGTAATAAAGGTCAATATTAATAAGACCTTTCAATAAAATAGAATAAGGCGGATGTAAGAAGACCTAATAGAAGCTTCCTCTTCTAGAAGGACCCTCCTCTAGATGCTTCTCTTAATAGACATAGTTAGTATAAATAAGGGTCGAGGGTATGACAAACCCTAGCTTGGATATTATTGTAACAGAGCACTTCTCGACTGGAGGTTTCCCCCTCGAAGAGGCCTGTGAACATTGCTATCTGATTCAAAGTGCTATTTCTGTTGCTATTTCGTATATCATTTCTGTGTATTGTGAATATTATGCTGGATATTTTACTGTTATTCTGTCATTTCTAGCATTTCGTTTCTGTTCTACATATCTTATATATCTAGTATCTTGCAGGACATCAGGCCTCTCTTACTGCTATGTGTATATGGGCAGTGTTACTACCGCAACAAGGTGGCGGAATGACCAATGAGTCCTTTGACAATGAATTCTTCGCGTTGTTGTCGCGACAGATACCGATTATAGAGGATTACCCGTATGCCAGGATTGATTTCTCGAGAGACCCTGAGATACCAGTACCTCCTGGTGAGGAGTGAGGAGAGATGGGTAAGTTTACTTCATTGTTTTTTGTTTTTGTGAAACATATGTAATTTTTATTTTGTTTTTGTTATATATCATTTTTTACGCCAGAGTATTTGACGGATATGTGTTTGTTTCATGTAGATGTGGGACTAGTGCTACCTGCGGACTATTCCAAGAATAGGCATTGTCCTCGGCCAGGGGCCACACCTGTCGCTAAAGGGGGACCAACAGCAGTAGGAGATCTTGCAGTCGGGGAGGCTGAGAGGGTGTTGAGACGAGTCGAGTGGAACTTTACTGTGCTCACTCTCACGGTCCCTATGGCAGAGATTGAGGACCTGCCACCATAGATGCAGCCTCATGTAGTGGGGGCACCATGTAGGTGGGTCCGATTGTTTCGATGTTTAGCCAATGTTGTAGATCGGTACAACAGGGCCCACATGCCCTGACTTTAGTTAGGATTTTCACGTGCTGAGAGCAGTACTTGTATATATTTTTTGAGGGCATAAGCCCCGTGACTTGTTCTTGGTCATATTTTTGAGGCGCTTGCATCCATCTATGTACTCTGGTGACTATGATGTTATATATGTATTTTTATGTCTTTTTGTGTCTTATGGATCATTTTTGCAAAAAATGTATTTACATTTTTATGTGTATGTCCTTTCATATGTGTGCAAGATGCCAATCTAAAATTTGATTAGCTAGAGTATTTGTAATTTGATTTAATCTCCTAGGAATATGAAAATATGTAATATAATCAAAGCTTCGTTCTAAGAGACGTACCCTAAGGAATCGTCGGTGTAAGGTCAGATCATGAAAATGGTAGAATCTATTTAATTGAGACATAACTAGCTGAGGGTCAAGGTAGACCCTAAGATGAGAGATACCAAATGAAAAGGCATCACAAAGAAACTCAATAACTACACTATACTTAGTGACATTATTTGTGGTGTCACCTAAGCATATACCTCTGAAAGATAATAACTGGCCTCGAGGTGTAAAAATTACCCAAGCTACGGAGGCAAGCCTCCGAGTGTGCCGGCTATCACAATCTGCGTACTCAATGAACACCTTGGGTTCACTTGACATCTGCCATAGTGATGAAAAATACATCAAAATGAAACGTCCATAACACTAAAAAAAAACTAGAAAGTAATAGTACAAAGACTATACATATGTTACAAAAAGTTACCCATGGTGACCTACCTATGAGTAATACTTCTTGAGGTAGAGTCCATTTCTAGGCTCTGCCAAAGCACTCCCTTCAAAGTCAATGTAACACCCTGTTTCCCCCAGTCTGTAAAAATAAATATACTGGCCAAGAATGATGGAAAACTCAAAGATGTGAATGTGTGATTTTGAATGGACCTTAGAATAAAAGGTCGACGAATGTAAATAATGTTATGAATATATGTTGCAGGACTGTTGGGAGGGGGATGTGCTAAAAAGATACCACGATGGCTGATGAAAGGTGGTGGAAGGCACCTAGAATGGTGGTGTTAACTTCCACCAAAACCAATACCGTATTTGGTCTTCACTGGCCCAAAGATCAAGAGCGGCGCACTGGCCCCGAAATGAATTACTCGCCAAGTTGGTAGGTGAAGAGGCTCCTCATGAGTTAATGAGGAATGGGGGTGAACCACCCATCCATGGAAGCCACAGACTTGACCATCGTAGGGAAGTTTTTTCCACACACAACCTCGCCAGAAAAGAAAAGGCAGGAAAGAGGTGTGGAAGGGGGTAGTAGCGACAGAGATCGCAAGAGGGGAGAAAGCGGAAGGACTCTAGAAAATATATAGAGTGATTGATAAGTAGAGAAGAAGGAGGGTAACCTTCGTTCTTGACTTCTGATGAATAGAGACTCAGTCTCACAGCATCGTGGTCTAAGCTCAGGGGTGGCTAGTGGTAAATCCATTTGGAATCGCTGAGCCTACGATTGGGTGGAAACGAGAACCCCTCTCAGTAGTTGCAACAAACTTGGTGTTTTTTCTGATAAGTGTTATATCTCGTATCTTGAAATTAATATTCTGACATGTATGTTCATGGTTTGTGTAATTATGAATGGTTACAATATAAGACTGTCTGTATGGTGTTTTGATAAGAAATGGTGGTTGTATGCTTATATTGGAAAGACCACCTATGGCTTATATATATATATATACATATTTTGACTACATGCTTATGTTGGAAAGACCACATATGGCTTATGTAAATATATACATATAGGTATATATATGTTTTGAACGGATTCAGTTTTCAAGTGTGTTCTCAGGAAATTTATTCCGTTATTTGTCTCAAGTAATGCCCTGGATAGATATCCCCACAGGGACACCCTTTTTGAAATTTTATCCAAGGATCTGCTGGAGGATTTTATGGCATAAATATTAAAGCCCTGCATGAGAGAGAATGGTCCTCTTAGACTTTGACATTTCAATGGGTTAGGACATTTCGGTGTTTTGGCACCCGGGGTACCTAAGTGTGAGTTCCCTTGTACTCGCAAGTCCCGAAACCCCGACTTGCGAAATCTTGATGGAAGAAACCCCAAAACAAGATGAGTAGGTTTAAGAGTTGGTATTTTGGAGTTTTGGTATCCAAAAAAACTAAGGGCAAGTTCCCTTGTGCTCGCAAGTCTTGAAACCCCAACTTGCAAAATCCTGAAATGATAGTGTGTAGCTAAATCCCGATATTTCGGTATATCGACATCTGGAATATCCAAGGGTGAGTTCCCTTGTACTCACAAGTCCCGAAACCCCAACTTGCGAAATCCCAAAATGACAACATGTAGCTAAATCCTGATATTTCGGTATTTCGGCATCAGGAATATCCAAGGGTGAGTTCCCTTGTACTCGCAAGTCCCAAAACCCCGACATGATAAATCCCAAAATGATAGCGTGTAGATAAATCTCGATAATTCATCATTTCGGTACCCAGAATACCCAAGGGTGAATTCCGTTGTACTCACAAGTCCCAAAATCCTGACTTGCGAAATCCCAAAAGATAGAGTGTGGAGAAGTTATTATATTTTGATATTTCGGCACTCGGGGTACCTAAGTGCGGGCCCCATGTATTTTCTAGTCTCGAAACCCTGACTCACAAGATCCCGACTCGCGAAACCCAGATGGAGGAATCCCCGAAATAGGGGAGCATGTTTAGAGTTTGGTGTTCCAGAGTTTCGACTCTCGGGAAACCTAGGAGCGAGACCCCTTGTTCTCACATAACGCAAAATCTCAAAAGGAGAAATGTCGAAATGGCTTAGAACGGATAGATATGGTGTTTCGGTGTTTTCAGTATCCGAGATACCTATCGACAAGTTCTCTTGTGCTCTCCAGTCCCAAAAACCTTAATTGTGAAATCCCAAAATAATAATAGTGCAGACGAGATATGGTGTTTCGGTGTTTCGGCACCCGGGATACCTATTGGCAAGTTCTCTTGTGCTCGCCAGTTCTGAAGACCCGAATTACGAAACCTCAAAATAATAATAGGGTGAACGAGATATGGTGTTTCGGTGTTTCATCTCCTGGGATACCTATCGGCAAGTTCTCTTGTGCTCGCCAGTCCCGAAGACCCGAATTGTGAAGCCCCGAAATAATAATAGGGCGGATGAGATATGGTGTTTCAGTGTTTCAGAACCTAGGATACCTATCGGCATGTTCTCTTGTGCTTGCCAGTCCTGAAAACCCAGTTTCCAAATTCCTGAAATAGGCTGAGCGACATATATATACATATGTGTGCAGGTTTCGAAGTTTCAGCTCTCAGGAAACCCAGGTGCGAGACTTCCTGTCGTTGCACATCCCGAAATCCTGATGGAGGAAACCCTTAAGGGTAGAATACCAAACTTATTCTGGGTTGTTGTTAATATCGATAAGTGGTTAGGTCCATTTTGGGTTTCGGCCCTTCAAAAGTAAAGAAAGAAAGGGATCGCTTGCCTCAGGACTCCCCATATCGCGATAGCAGAAGTGCCTTCTTGGTAAGGACTGTGGGCATAGTCACGGTCATATGAGGGACTTTGAAGGGAAAGGAGGGTCTTCACTAGGCTCCTTAGAATCTTGGGGAGTGTTGTCCCTTGAGAATAAGGAAAAAAAGCTAAAAATTTTCTAACCCCGTGGTGGGTGTGTTACAAATTGGTATCAGAGCATGGTTACAACACTTGGCCTGCTTGGGCTCACGAACGAGTTGCGCAGAGGCTCCATTCAGAGTACTCCTAAAAAGAGTAACCCTTTATATTAACCCCTTAATCACAAGTCAAGGTTAAGAATGAAAACTCCTAATGTGTGTGTGCATGTGAAAAATATGAATTATGGACTGGTTATAAATGAATATAAACATTGACTAACAACCAACGTTTTTCTTTTGCACACAAAGCAGAAGATCAACCGCGGGAAATTGCAGACGTATAGAATGGTGAATCATCATGAAGTGGGGGAGGGCTCCCACAATAGAGACAAAGAGTCTGACGAAAGGAGGGCAGTAGGGACCCCTCCAGATCTAGCCGGGACTGTGAGGACCCTCATGGTCAAATTACAAAGTTGTAAGGCTGACAATGAGAGGATGATGAAAGAACAAGAGAAGCAAACATAAATTAACAAAGTTTTACTGGAGAGCTTATCCGACGTACAAAGACAAATGCATCATGAACCTAAGGTACAAAAAAATGGTCATATCAGTGGCCACACTGAGAGGAGTACCTCGAAAAAGGTCCATCCTAGAGGTAAAGGAAAAGCGGCAGACGATTCATCTAGGAAGGAAGCTGGTGGTTCAGAGGGCTCTTCTAGAAACATAACTAGTTCTTATTCCCAAAGGAGATTGAAGAAGTGAAATCTTTCCAAGGGTCATAAATTTGAATAATTTAGGAAGGCCAGACCACCCTCCTTCGACGGTGAAATAAAGAAGGGAGAGGAAGCAGAGGCCTGGCTGCTTGGACTAAAGAAGTATTTTAGAGTCCATGACTTCTCAAAAAATTTGAAGGCCCGAGTGGCCACCTTCAACTTGAACAGAAAGGATTCCATTTGGTGGGAAGACCTTAAGAATGTGAAAGGGGTTCGCAAAGAGGTCCTATCTTGGGAACGGTTTGACAAATACTTCCGGAATAAGTATCCGTCGGAAAAATATTTCAACGAAAAGACTAAAGAATTCTATGAACTCAAACTGGGGGAACTCACTATAGAGGAATATGTCAGCAAATTACTCGAGTTGTTGAGGTATGTACTTTATATAAAAGCAGAAAAGGAAAAGGTGCAATGTTTCATCAGCAGACTACCTAAGGACTATTGGAATAGAATTGACTTTGATGAGCCAAAGACCCTAGAAGGCACTATCCGAAAGGCAATATATTGTCATGAATAGTTTGGACATTGGAAAGAACCTCATGAAGGATGGAAATCGAAGAATAGTTCAGGATTCCAAGGAAAGGGGATTAAATCCCCAAGATTTAAGAACTATAAGAAGAACTCAAGGATGAGCTTCCTAGCCCAGAGTGCACACTAGTAGAACTTTCCCTCCTTGGGAGAAAATAAAACTTCTGGATCTGTACCAGTGAAGGCTGATAACCCAAAGAGAGAACCTTTGAAATGTTGGGGTTGCAGAGAAGAAAATCTACTCAGAGACTGTCCACACAAACAGCAGAATAGTCGGAGAATTTATAGCATCCAGGAAGCTACCACCGTCAATGATGTGGCCAGGAGTGTGCCACAAATTTATGCAGCCTTAGATAATAACGAAGCCGACCACCAAGCTTCAGTGGTGGAAATAGAAGGTATGATTTCCAACCATCTAGTGTCTATTCTGATTGACCCTGGTTCAAACTTGAGTTATATATCCCCTAAGACTCTTGATAAGTGTAAACTATAGCCACATAAACCTACCAAGCCATGGTTGGTACAATTACCCACTGGCACCAAAAGAAGGGTAGTAGAGGTCATACCAGTGTGCCAATTAATGTTGGGTGAATTCCCCACCCAAGCAACCCTTAACATGTTACCCCTGGGATTGTATGATCTGTTGATTGGTATGGACTGGCTAGCCGCCCATAAATCCAGATTGGACTGTTACTATAAAACCTTAGAATGTGTAAGTAAAGAAGAAAAAGGGATAACCCTTCAAGGGATCCGAAAACCTGTCTTGGTGATACAAATATCAGCTCTACAAATGATAAGGTATTGTCGAAAAGGATGTCTCCTATATGAAATACAGGTGTTGAAAATAATTGAAGGCGACAAACCAAGACTCGAAGACCACCCTACCCTGAGAGAATAAAGAGATGTATTTTCAAAAGAGGTACCGGGTCTACCTCCCATAAGGGACATTGACTTCTCGATAGAACTTTCACCGGGAGTGGTCCCGGTGTCTAGGACACCCTACCGGATGAGCACACCTAAACTAGTTGAACTCAAATTGCAATTGAGAGAAATGATGGATAAGGGCTATATCCATCCCACCGTGTCTCCATGGGGAGAACCAATCCTATTTGTGAAAAATAAGGATGGTACCCTTAGGCTATGTGTAGATTATAGAGAACTCAATAAGGTAACCATAAAGAACAAGTACCCCTTGCCCAGGATTGATGACCTGTTCGATCAATTGGGGGGTGCGTCTATTTTCTCAAAGATTGACTTAAGGTCGGGATACCATCAAGTCTGAATTAAGGGTGAAGAAATCCATAAAACTTCCTTCCAGATGAGGTATGGTCACTATGAGTTTGTGGTAGTGCCATTTGGGTTAACCAATGTCACTGCCACTTTCATGTGCTTGATGAACAATGTACTCAGCAAATTCCTAGACAAATTTGTGTTGGTTTTTATTGATGATATATTAATTTACTCCAAGAATGGAGAAGAGCATGAAGAGCATCTTAGGCTTGTGCTACAAGTGCTAAGAGAACATCATCTCTATGCCAAATTCAACAAATATGAATTCTTCCAGAAGCAAATACATTACTTAGGCCATGTCTTATCTAAAGAAGGAGTAGCAGTAGACCCTGACAAAATCAGGTCTATCATGGAATGGCCTACCCCAAAGGACGTTTCAGATATCAGATCCTTTATGGGATTAGCAGGATACTATAAGAGATTTATAAAAGGATTCTCCAATATTGGTTGTCCAATCACTGCCCTCCAGAAAAAGGGGACAAAATTCACATGGACACAAAAATGTGAAGAAAGATTTCAAACCCTAAAACATCTACTGACCCACACTCCTGTGTTGAAGATCGTTGATCCCAAAGATGACTTCCTCGTGTGCACAGATGCCTATAAGGAAGGGCTCGGAGGAGTCCTTATGAAAGGAGGAAGTGTGGTCTGCTATGAATCCATAAAATTGAATGAGCATGAAGTCAACTATGTGACCCATGATCTAGAGCTGGCTGCCATAGTGCACGCCTTGAAAATGTGGAGGCATTACCTCTTGGGAAGAAAATTTGTACTTATGACAGACCATTGTGGACTGCGATATTTGTTTGACCAACCAAAGCTCAAATCCAGACATGCTAGGTGGATGGCCCTCCTCAACGAGTTTGATTTTGAAATCAAACATATTAAGGGAAAGGAAAATAGGGTGGTTGATGCCCTTAGCAGAAGCATGAAAACAATTCACCTGGCTACGGTGAGTACCTGTGAGACAGATGTCAAGGAAAGAGTCAGAAATGCACAAGAGACAGACACATTCTTTGAGACCATGACCTCGTACCTGAAGCAAGAACCCATAGGGATAAAGTATGGAGGCTACCGTATGATGGAAGGAGGTCTGCTCACTTATAGAAATAGATTGTATATTCTAGATTGTGATGACTTGAAGAGGTTCATAATGGATGAACTGCACAAAATACCTTATACTGGCCATCCAAGATAGCAAAAGATGATCACGGCCACCAAGAAACATTTCTATTGGCCTGGATTGAAGAAAGACATAGCTGATTACCTAGCCAAATGCCTAGAATGCCAACAGGTAAAAGAAGAACACCGACACCCAGTAGGATTTTTACAACCTCTACCAATCCCAAAATGGAAATGGGAAACCATCTCCATGGATTTCATCACTAGATTACCAACCTCGACCAAACAAAATGATGCCATCATGGTAGTGGTGGATAAATTGAGCAAGTATGCTCATTTTATCCCTGTCAAGTCAACTTGTAAGGCAATAGACATTTCCAACGTATTCATGAAGGAGATATTTAAACTACATGGTATGCCGAAAGAGATCGTATCTGACAGAGACATGAAATTTACTTCCAACTTTTGGAAATCACTAACGGCTAGTTTGGAGACCAAGTTACTATTTAGCACAAACTATCACCCTCAAACCGATGGACAGACGGAAAGAGTAAACTAAATACTAGAAGACATGGTAATAATGCATGTAATGCATCAACCCAAGAAGTGGGAAGATTACCTGCCACTGGTGGAATTCACCTACAACAACGGCTACCAAGAATCCTTAAAGATGAGTCCCTTTAAAGTCCTCTATGGTAGGCCATGAAATACTCTAGTCAGTTGGAGTAATCCCATAAACAGAGTTACTATTGGACCCAACATGTTGAAAGAAATGGAACAACAAGTGATTTAGATAAAACAAAATCTAAAGGTCGCTCAGAACCGACAGAAAAGCTATGCCGACCAAAAGAGAACTCCAAGAGAGTTCAAAACGGGAGACCATGTATACCTCAGAGTTAGGCCCAGGAAGAGTTCCTTGAGGATGGGAGCTAGTGCCAAGTTGGCACCTCGATATTGTGGACCCTTTGAAGTTCTAGATAGAGTGGGACCTATAGCTTATAGGCTAGCACTTCCTCCCACAGTAAAAGAACATAAGGTTTTCCATGTTTCATTATTGAAGAAATATGTACATGATTCTAATCATATAATTGATTGGTCTATGATCTAGGTGGAACCAGAGGGATAATTCCTACCAGAACCTCAATGCATACTGGACAGAAAGGAAATTCCGCTCAGGAACCAAACCATTTCACAGGTCAAGGTGTAGTGGAGACATTTTGGCCCAGATGAGGCTACATGGGAAATGGAGGATGCCATGAAATAGGCATATATGATTTTGTTTACCTCTGTACATATATGTCATATTGATAGATAGAACATTGAGGATGATATTCCTTTAAGGGGGAGGGAATTGTAACACCCTATTTCCCCCAGTCTGTAAAAATAACTATACTGGCCAAGAACGATGGCAAACTCCAAGATGTGAATGTGTGATTTTGAATGAACCTTAGTATAAAAGGTCGATGAATGTAAATAATGTTATGAATATATGTTGCGGGACTATTGGGAGGGGGATGTGCTGAAAAGAGACCACGATGGATGATGAAAGGTGGTGGAAGGAACCTAGAATGGTGGTGTTAACTTCCACCAAAACCAATACCATATTTGGTCTTCACTAGCCCCGAAATGAATTACTCGCTAGGTTGGTAGGTGAAGAGGCTCCTCATGAGTTAATGAGGAATGGAGGTGAATTTCCCATTCATGGAAGCCTTAGACCTGACCATCATAGGGAATTTCGTGCCACATGCAACCTCGCCAGAAAAGAAAAGGAAGGAAAGAGGTGTGGAAGGGGGCAGTCACGACATAGATTGCAAGAGGGGAGAAAGTGGAAGGACTCTGGAAAATATATAGAGTGATTGATAAGCAGAGAAGAAGGAGGGTAACCTTCATTCTTGACTTCTGACAAGCAGAGACTCAGCCTCATAGCATCGTGGTCTAATCTTGGGGGTGGCTAGTGGTAAATCCATTCGGAATCGCTGAGCCTACAGTTGGGTGGAAATGAGCACCCCTCTCAGCAGTTGCATCAAACCTGGTGTTTTTTCCGATAAGTGTTATATCTTGTATCTTGAAATTAATATTCTGACATGTATGTTCATGGTTTGTGTAATTATGAATGGTTACAGTATAAGACTGTCTGTATGGTGTTTTGATAAGAAATGGTGGTTGTATGCTTATATTGGAAAGACCACCTATGTCTTATATATATATATATACATATTTTGACTGCATGCTTATGTTGGAAAGACCACCTATGGCTTATGTAAATATATACATATAGTATATATATGTTTTGAATGGATTCAGTTTTCAAGTCTCTTCTCGTGAAATTTATTCCCTTATTTGTCTCAAGTAATGCCCTAGATAGATCTCCCCACAGGGACACCCTTTTTAAAAGTTTATCCAAGGATCTGTTGGAGGATTTTATGGTGTAAATCTTAAAGCCCTGCATGAGAGAGAATGATCCTCTTAGACTTCGACATTTCGATGGGTTAGGAAATTTTGATGTTTCTACACCCAGGGTACCTAAGTGTGAGTTCCCTTGTACTCACAAGTCCCAAAACCCCGACTTGTGAAATCCCAATGGAAGAAACCCATAAATAAGATGAGCAGGCTTAAGATTTGGTATTTCAGAGATTTGGTATCCAGGAAACCCAAGGGCGAGTTCCCTTGTACTCGCAAGTCCCAAAACCCCGACTTGCGAAATCCTGAAATGACAGCGTGTAGCTAAATCTTGATATTTCGGTATTTCAGCATCCAAAATATCCAAGGGCGATTTCCCTTGGACTCGCATGTACCAAAACCCCAACTTGCGAAATCCTGAAATGATAGCGTGTAGCTAAATCCTGATATTTCGGTATTTTAGCATCAAGAATATCCAAGGGAGAGTTCCCTTGTACTCGCAAGTCCCGAAACCCCGACATGCAAAATATTGAAATGACAATGTGTAACTAAATTCTGATAATTTGGCATTTCGGTACCTGGAATACCCAAGGGAAAATTCCCTTGTACTCGCAAGTCCTGAAATCTCGACTTGGGAAATCCCAAAAGATAGAGTGTGGAGAAGTTATTATATTTCGATATTTCGGCACCCGGGGTACCTAAGTGTGGGCCCCGTGTATTCACTAGTCTCGAAACCCTGACTCACGAGATTGCAACTCGTGAAACCCCGATGAAGGAATCCCCGAAATAGAGGAGCATGTTTAGAGTTTGGTGTTTCAGAGTTTCAACTCCCGGGAAACCTAGGAGTGAGACCCCTTGTTCTTACATAACGTGAAATCCCAAAAGGAGAAATGCCAAAATGGCTTAGCACGGATAGATATGGTGTTTCGGTGTTTTCAGCTTCTGGGATACCTATTGGCAAGTTCTCTTGTGCTCGCCAGTCCTGAAGACCCGAATTGTGAAACCCCGAAATAATAATAGTGCGGATGAGATATGGTGTTTCGGTGTTTCGGCACTCGGGATACCTATCAGCAAGATCTCTTGTGCTCGCCAGTCCCGAAGACCCGAATTGTGAAACCCTAAAATAATAATAGGGAGGACGAGATATGGTGTTTCGGTGTTTCAGCACCCAAGATACCTATCGGCAAGTTCTATTGTGCTCACCAGTCTCAAAGACCCGAATTGTGAAACACTAAAATAATAATAGGGTAGATGAGATATGGTGTTTTGGTGTTTCGACACCCGGGATACCTATCGGCAGGTTCTCTTGTGCTCGCCAGTCTCGAAAACCCAGTTTGTGAATTCCCAAAATAGGCTGAGCGACATATATATACATATGTGTGTAGGTTTCGGAGTTTCGGCTCCTGGGAAACCCAGGTGCGAGACCTCCTGTCGTTGCACATCCTGAAATCCTAATGGAGGAAACCTCGAAGGGTAGAGTACCAAACTTATTTTGGGTTACTGTTAATCTCGATAAGTGGTTAGGTCCATTTCGGGTTTCGGCCCTTCGAAAGTAAAGAAAGCAAGGGATTGCTTGCCTCACGACTCCCCATATTGCGATAGAAGAAGTTCCTTCTTAGTAAGTACTATGGGCATAGTCACGATCATATGAGGGACTTTAAAGGGAAAGGAGGGCCTACGCTAGGCTCCTTAGAATCTCAGGGAGTGTTGTCCCTTGAGAATAAGGAAATAAAGCCAAAATTTTTATAACCCCATGGTGGGTGTGTTATAGTCAACCAGACGATAAGCGCCCTTCTTTTATGATGAAGGGTCCGAACCATATGGGTTTGAATTTTCCTGCCCCCAGGGGATCCTTATCTTGGTCATAAACTAGGACAAGGTCACCTTAAAAAAAAATCCGAGCATGAACATACCTATCATATTGACACTTGAGTTTATGTTTGTGAGCCTCGTTGGCCAGGGCTGCATCACGATGCTGCTCAAGGTATAATAACTTCTCTTCAAGTGGAGAAGTGTCTGACAATAATTGTACTACCAACTTTAGAGACAGGATCTGACATTCGATAGGCAAGACTGCCTCCAACCCGTAAATGAGTTGGAAAGGTGAGAAACCTGTTGCAGTCTTAACAGATGTTCGGTAAGCCCATAATGCCGAGTATAACATCAAATTCCAGTTTGACTTGGCTGAGTTGATCGTTCGATGTAGAATGGTCTTAATAATTTTATTCACAGCTTCCACCTGACCATTTTCTTGGGAGTAGTAGGGTGACGAATGTTCCTGCCATAACCCAAGATTTGACATTTAACTCGGTCATCATATGGTTTTGAAAGTGACTGCCATGGTCAGTGAAAATCTCCCTCGGGATGCCAAACCTTGCTATTATCTGGTTGAATAAGAAGAGAGATGCAGTATCTCCATCATCTTTAAACGTTGGCATAGCTTTGACCCACTTTGTGAAGTAGTCTACGACTACAATGATGTAATGGTGCCCCCATGCTAAAGGAGGGTTGCATGTAGTGTAATCAATCCCCCACTTGGTGAAGGACCAACTATGATGATAGGAAACATGGGAGCGGGATGTTCTCTCATCTTTCGAGAGAATATTTGGCATGGGTGGCACTTCTTGACCGATTCGATACAATCTTTGATTAGTGTCGGCCAAAAGTAACCTGCTCATAGAATCTTTTGGGTTGTTTCCAACCTAGACAAATGACCACCATAGGCTTCGGTATGGAAATCATTAAGCATGATAACTGCTTCTTCGTGAGTGAGACATCGGCACAGGATGCAGTCTACACCTCTCTAATACAATGTATTATCGAGTATGAGATAATTCTTAGCCTGATGGCATATGCACCGACACTCATCACGAGAAGCAAAGGTGGGGCACTTCAAAGTATGGAGATAGATAAGTATATCTCCATACCAGGGATCCAAGGAGGTGATCAAAAACATATCGCCTCTGATAGGCGCCTCTTTGGGCACAAGATCACTTGACTGAACTGGAAGTTCCGAAATAAGTTCTGCGAAGACTAGTGACTTTTTGGATTTCGCTGAAATGAAATCTAAGTCAAATTCCTGGAGGATGACTGTCCATCTACTGATGTTTTCACCTATTACCCGTTGTGTCAACATGTACTGAAATGGATTTACGACAGCAATGATGGTGGCCTTGAAAAACATAACATAATGACAGAACCATTGAATAGCATGGACTGCTACCAACACAATTTTTTCGATATGAGAATAATTGAGTTTCGGTCTTACGAGGCCTCGTCTCAGGTAATAGATCACATATTCTGAGAACAAGTCATCTTCCTGAACTAAGACCATGCCAATGGTTGACTCTGTTACAGCTAGATATAATAAGAAATCCTTGTTATAGTTAGGTGGCCAGAGCAGAGGGGAAGTTGTGATGGCATGTTTCAATGTGGCGAAAGAGCATTGAGCAGCATCATCCCAATAAAAAGGAATGTCTTTCTTAAGTAAGTGCATAAATCCCTTGGTGATATCGACATAGTTAGCGATGAAGCATCCTAAAAAAATTTCCTTGCCCTGTAAACTCTGAAGTTGAAGGATTGTGCATGGGGGGGGAAACTGAATTATTGCCTCAACCTTGAGAGGATCAACCATGATCCCTGTTGTTGACACTATGAAACCTAACAAACGTCCTGATGTTACACAAAAGATTCACTTGTTTGTATTCAAGCGAATCCGAAAGTAGCGACAACGCTCAAAGATAAGTCGGAGGTGTGTGGGATGATATATTCTCTTGTGAGATTGAGATTCTAAATCATCTAAATAAGCCTCGACTATATGATTGACGTCATGGAAAGAAAAATACATGGCCCACCGAAAGGTGGCTCTAGCATTTTTGACACCAAAAGGCATCTTACGATACACAAATGTACCCCATGGAAAGATGAAATCTATTTTGTGTTGGTACTCGGGTTTTATTTGTATTTGGTTATATCCTGAAAAACCGTCCATGAAAGAGGAGGCCTCTCAACCCACACATTCATAAATTATCTGGTTGATGAATGGTGTAGGGAAATTATCTTTGGGACAGGCCTTGCTGAAATCACAGAATTCTGTACATACACGAATCATGCCTTGTTTTTTATTGACTGGCACAGGGTTTGACACCCATTGGGTCAAATGGATAGGATAGATAAAATTGACTTTTAGCAGTTTCTCAACTTCAACCTTAATGGTTGCTGCTTTCCTAGGGTTAACTGGACGAAGCTTCTGCCGGATAGGATTGGCATCTGGATAAGTTGTTATTTCATGTTCAACTATTTTTGGATTGATGCCTGACATTTCCTTGTAATACCAGGCAAAAACGTCAAAGAATTCTTTAAATAGATCTGTGTATATTTGAATCTCTCCGGGGGAGCAGTCAACTTCGATGAAAACGTTCTCCATGACGTTAGGGGTGCTAGATATATTGATCGATATGGTTTCAGCAATGGTTTCCATATTACCTTCAGCATAGACCTCGTGTGTAGCTAAGGGATTAATAAGACAAGACCTATCTCCAGTCATATTTAAGGTGAATTCTTCGACCTCGATTCTACTTAACTCTGGGAGGAAGTATGATCTGTGATGAAGATCATCCCAAGGTTTGTTCAGACTAGTCATTGCTTCAATTACTACTTTGTCATAGGGAAAGACTAAGTCTAATGAATCGATGTTAGTGAGAGAACCTTGAGCCCAAATAGGCTCTAGAATTGGATCGAACTCTTGTGCAGGAGTTGGATCTGGGTTGGCTGAAGCTTGTTGGACTAAAGAGTATGCTACTTCAGCTGCGGACAAGAGCATGGACATGCCTGGATGCCCTGTCCCCTCCATCTTGGCCAATGGGGAAGGAAGTATCCACGGATCGATGAATTAAGTCGTGCGAAACGACGAAACTTGAAAAATATCAACCTTATGGTGGTCAGATATGAACTTGACATCACCTTAAGGGGGCGGGTAATCGAAGGTACCCATCAAAGATGGGAACAAACCAACCCCTATGTTGACTATGCTTGGTTGAGGATTATCAATCATTGGGACCATGGACACTCCCAATGAATGGTCAGATCTGGAGAAATACAATTGATCAATGGTTACAATCCAGTCCTCGTGTGGAAACAACAAGACCCGAAAAACTGTAGCAACCAGTGCTTGCATGGCATAAGTCCAAATCCTTCCTAACAAAATATTGTAGTCAAGAGATGCGTCGACTAACTCTACCTCAACGCACACGGTCTTCCCTCCCAATTGCACAGGAAAAGAGGGAATGATACCATGTGGTCGAAATGAACGACCGTATAAAGAAGTGAGAGGAGTGGGCGACAGAGACAAAACAGGCTGGCCAATGGCCTTCCAACATGCCAACGAAATAACGCATGTCAAGGTGCCCTCATCAACCACCGTGCGAAAAATATTTCAAGTAAAAGTGTTTGTGGGGTGAGCCACTACTATCTGAAACACTATGTGGTATGGAAGATGAGGTTTTAAGTCAGTTGTATCTAGCATGAAAGTACCCATATTACAAGTCTCGGTAGATCCTAGGGTGGTTAACAAAGCTTTCCTCTGGGAAGGGAAACTTTGGAGGACCTCCAAAGTGGACATTGCACAAGGGGTTTGAGACAAATCTTCCACCATAGAATAGTTCTAGGTGACCCTTGTGTTTGGGTTATGAGAATCTTTTTTGAACGCACCTTTTGGGATGCGTGTCATTGTTTCACCCAAAGTCTTCTCAATCTGTAGAGGAAGAGATGGGAGTTTGGCTTCTTTTCCCTTCTCAGAAGTGCTTCGTTTATTGTACTCATGCACTCTAGTGGATATGAAAGCATCACCCTTCATCATATATACATTCGTGGATGCGGGATTTTTTGAAGATGGAGAGGGTCCTTGACTACCCCCTTCAACGCTTGTAGAGGCTTGGGTTAGGTTTTGTCCATTTTGAAATGGATTGGTTAACACAACAGGTTGTTTTTGTGTTAGGAACTTTTGGGCCTCTGGAAGCCAAGGACATAGGTGGGTCGGGTGGTCTTCCATGCATAGGTTGCATGGATACCTCTGTTGGACAACTTAGAGGTGGGGGGTGAATCAATTGTCACTGAGCTTAAACAATTATGATTCTTTTAAAACTCTTTGTTGAAACACTAAATGATGATCACAATAATGCAGGGAAATAAACAATGGCTCATTTAGCATCAGTCACATATATGAGAAACATAGAGATAGATATTTCCTGAGGAAACCCATACAGGGTAAAAACCTCTTTTCTTTATATGATAAGTAATAGTTACATTCTTTACATTATCATACATATGAGGCTACAACCTCTGTTTTGCAAGATGAAACTTGCTGAGAGCACCAACTCTCTGTTTTCTCTAGCACCCACTAGAAGGAAGCACCAACTCCCTGGTTTCTCTAGCACCAACTAGAAGGAAGCACCAACTCCTTCGTTTCTCTAGCACCAACTAGAAGGAAGCACCAACTCCCTGAGTGTTTCCAGCACCAAATGGATGGAAGCACCAACTTCCAATCATACAGGAACCAACCTGTATAAAAAAGAACAAGATTTCTCCCTTGCACCACCATGCCACCCTAGTTTCTCTGGCTGCAACCAGATGGAAGCTACAACTTCCAGCCTTGTCGTTGTTCTGTTACACTGCTCTGCCCTGTATGCATCAGTGTCTTCTGCACACACTTTGCACTTTCTTTTCTTCTCTATTTATACTCTCTGCACCATGTCCCTTCCATGAAACCTTCCTCTGCTGTGTATTTCTTCTCCTCTGCTCTGCCTCCTTGCTCACATTTCAATCCTTCTACACAACTACCACGACAACTCCAACAGCAATGGAAACAGCAACCTCATATCTTCTTTGCACTTTGTACTTATAGTTTCTGTGCACCTCGTGCATGCAATATGCTCCACACTCTGCATGCTCACATTGTGCCCATATTCTCCACCTCTCGAGTGCTCTGCCTGATACTCATGGTAACTCTTCAGCTTCTCTGGCCCTTTTCACACGCATTCAGCATCACTGGGTGTTATGATGAGATTCCTCAGCCTCTCTGGCAGTTGAGACTCTTCGTCGTCTCTGTAACAGTCGAGCTCATCCTTTCTGTTTCAATTACAAGCTCTTTTTCTTCCAGAATCATCCACCATGGACAGTCTGTCTCATTTTCTTTTACACCCACCTCACCAACAATTTCACTTCGCCTTTTCTCAGCCAAAACAAGAACACTTGTCTTAGCAACTGAAACGCTAACTGATTTGTCATTATCAGTCCATTTCTCTTAATGTATTCATAACAGAAGCGTTAATGTGTGGGGAATAACAACATCCCTCCGATCAATACTTGATCCAACAGTTCAGATCTAATCAGGATTTCACTCATCGCGATTTCGGCATTTGCGATGTCAAAATTCAGAAGTCCTCCGGACTCGCGATTCTCTGATTCCCGATGGCTCCTTTCATACACTAGCCCTCCTGAGCTTAGCTCCTGGTCAACGTGACCTTCACTCCGTGACCACAATGTTATGTCTCTCTATCGGGGTTTCAGCATTTTCAGTGACGAGATGCACATGTACTCGGAACACCCGGTTCTCCGATCCCCGATGTGCTCCTTTCCCGATCTTTAGCCCCTTCCGACTACATAATGGTCCATGTGCCCATCAACACATGACCTCGGTCAAACCTCTCATCGGGGTTTCAGCATTTTTGATGTCATCATGCACATGCCTATAGAATTCCCGATCCCCGATTCTCCGATGAAGGAAATCAACGGTCCAGATCTCATTCTTATCCAACGGCTGTGATTACATCGCGAAATCGCATATCACGATTTCAGAGTTTTTGATGTCAAGAGATTTTGGCATTACAAAGTCTCGATACTCCGATACGGGCTGTGATCAATGGTCCAGATCACTTCTTATCCAATGACTGTGATTACATAGCGAAATCGCATATCGCGATTTCAAAGTTCTTGATGTCAGGAGATTTTGGCATTACAAAGTCCCGATCCCCGATACTCTGCTGACGTCACACGTGGTTTGACACGTGTTAAATACTGCCATGTGTCACTCTGATTCGTGACTTACCTGTTCCTAAAGTGTTGAATCTGCCTGCCACCTATCATTACCAGGTTGTGCCACGTGTCCCTAGCTAACATGGACTGCTGTCATGAATTAGATCGATGGTCTAGATCACATGTTGATCTGACGGTTCAGATTCAGTCGGGATTTCGCATATCGGGAAATCGGGGTTTTCGTTGCATTGTGTTCTTTGCATATTGAAATCCCGGTCCCCGAAACTTCGATGAAGCCTCCTGTCTACAAGTGGATGGTCCTGATCTCTGCTTGATTTAACGGCTGCGATCAAATCGCGAAATCGCATATCGCGATTTCAGGGTTTTCGATGTCAAGTGAATTGGACATTTCAAAGTCCCGATCCCTAAATCTCCAACGAAGACTCCTGGCTTCCACATGTCCATACGAATGGACGGTCCAGATCCCGTCGAAATTTCACCTTAGCTTTTCCCGATGATAAACCTTGTGCAGCTCCTGTCCGATCTGACGGCTAGGATTCTCTCTCCAATATCCCGATGACTTGTCGAGGATTTCTCCTCTGCACACTAGGGCTTAACCTCCATGCACTTTCTGCAGATCCTGTGGTTGACGGGTATCTGCTTCCAATCTGACGGCTCAGATCACTTCTTCTGCATGCCAACTCCTACGCTTAACATTTGCGCAGCTTCTCTCGATCCAACAGCTGTCGGGATTTCCGAGTTAGATCCGACGGCTCTCGGTCTCTTTCCTGAGCTTCCTGTGTGTACAAGAACGCTATTCCTCCTGAGCTTATTCTCCGCAAATCCTTAAAGGATTCTGACGTCTTCTTTCGATCATTCACCTCTCTGACCCTTCCATCTTCATTGTTTTACTTAAGCCATCATCACTACTGTACTTTCCATCAATGACAAGTCTATGTTGCCTGTAAAACATGCCAACAATCCTTTGTACATTCTTCCTGCACCCATGCCATCTTCATTTTTGTACTTTCCATCAATGACAAGCATATGCTACCTGTTAAACATTTCCAACAATCTCCCCCTTTGGCATTGATGGCAACAAAAGCACCCAGATTCTTTTCTCCCCCTTTGACATCAATGTCAAAGAGAACATGCTCCCCCTGAGCTATTGCAGTATTTTAGAAAGTATCATATATTAACTCAATGCAAACTCCCCCTGACGGGATGGACTCTCTCATTTTAGGCCTGCAGAATATTTGTATCTAAGCCAGAGTCTTCTCTTTCTGATTCTTGGACCTGTTCATCTTCAATTTCCACTGTATATTCTGTAGAATACTCAAAATTGCTCACTTCTCTTACTCGAACTCCTTTATCAATTCTCATGTGTGGATGACTCCCCCTGTCACTGTTATCTGTTCTGCTCTGCATCATCTTTTTTTTGTCATTCTGCTCTGCTTCTGCTTTTTCTGTCATTCTTCTCTGCTTCTGCTCTGCGTTTCACCTCACTCTACACATTTGCTAAATCTCATGTTACGCAGCCTCTGATTTTTCCTTTGTTCCTAAAAGATTAACTTTCCTTGGAAAAATCTTTCCTCTCGTTATCTCTACAGGATGTCATGTACATCAGAATGTTGTTGTCTTATTTGAACACTGTGCAATTGTATCTTGTAATTTTTAAAGAGCCCTTGGATCTTCCCATTGAATTTCATCGATCTCTATTACTGAACTTTTCATTTTTCTTCCATGATGCATTCAATCCAAGGCTTTTATATCCATATTCAATCATAGGAGAAAACTGCTACACCCACTCTCACGCCTGCTTTTCTTTCTCACAAATGAAGGACCTATATCAGGTTTCTTAGGAGCACTGATTTCTACCTTGTTGAGTCCAATACTGGATTTGT
>ML808542.1:11086-22947 GCA_009831015.1 Picea engelmannii | reverse complement strand
AAGGAAGCAAGCGGCAGCATCAGGTTCAGGTTAGAGTTACGAATTATTTTGAAGTAAATTGTAATTATAATTTTATTACTATGAAAAATTAGATTTTAAATGTGCTAGATGTAGTAATTATTAAATTTTACTGTGGTATTCTAGTTTAATGGTTGTTATAATTAAGTAAGAGCCATTACATTCCCCTAGCATTAAATATAAATTCTAACTTATCATCCTTGGAAGCTAGCACAACAGGCTTTATGTATCCAGTCTCTACTACATCCCATACATCCGCTCCTAAAGCCATTAGGTATGATCTCATTCTAACCTTCCAGAAGGCAAAATTCGTTCCATCAAATAGAGGAGGCCTAGTGACTGAAGTCCCTTCATGGCTTATCATGTTTAAGCTCTAGGATCTACCCTTAGATAAAAGGGGTCGGCTCTGATACCAAATGTTGGACAACTTAGAGGGGGGGGGGGTGAATCAGTTGTCACTGAGCTTAAACAATTATGATTCTTTTAAAACTCTTTGTTGAAACACTAAATGATGATCACAATAATGCAGGGAAATAAACAATGGCTCATTCAGCATCAGTCACATATATGAGAAACACAGAGACAAATATTTCTTTAGGAAACCCATACAGGGTAAAAACCTCTTTTCTTTATATGATAAGTAATAGTTACATTCTTTACATTATCATACATATGAGGCTACAACCCCTATTTTGCAAGTTGCAACTTGCTGAGAGCACCAACTCTCTGTTTTCTCTAGCACCCACTAGAAGGAAGCACCAACTCCCTGGTTTCTCTAGCACCAACTAGAAGGAAGCACCAACTCCCTGAGTGTTTCCATCACCAACTGGATGGAAGCACCAACTTCCAATCATACAGGCACCAACCTGTATAACAAAGAACAAGAGTTCTCCCTTGTACCACCCTGCCACCCCAGTTTCTCTGGCTGCAACCAGATGGAAGCTGCAACTTCCATCCTTGTTGCTATTCTGTTACACTGCTCTGCCCTGTCTGCATCAGTGTCTTCTGCACACACCTTGCACTTTTTGTTCTTCTCCATTTATACTCTCTGCACCATGTCCCTTCCATGCAACCTTCCTCTACTGTGTATTTCTTCTCCTATGCTCCACCTCCTTTCTCATATTTCAATCCTTCTACACAGCTACCACGACAACTCCAACAGGAATGGCAACAACAACCTCATCTCTTCTCTGCACTCTGTACTTATAGTTTCTGTGCACCTCGTGCATGCAATCTGTTCCACAGTCTACATGCTCACACCATGCCCACATTCTCCACCTCTCGAGTGCTATGACTGATACTCATGGTAACTCTTCAGCTTCTCTGGCCCTTTTCACACGCATTCAGCATCACTGGGTGTTATGCTGAGATTCCTCAGCCTCTCTGAAAGTTGAGACTCTTCGTCTTCTCTGTAACAGTCAAGCTCATCCTTTCTGTTTCAATTACAAGATCTTTTTCTTCCAGAATCGCCCACCATGCACAGTCTGTCTCATTTTATTTTACACCCACCTCACCGACGGTTTCACTTCGGCTTTTCTCAGCCAAAACAAGAACACCTGTCTTAGCAACTGAAATGCTAACTGATTTGTCATTATCAGTCCATTTCTCTTAACAGATTCATAACAGAAGTGTTAATGTGTGGGGAAGAACAACAACACTCCGATCAATACTTGATCCAACGGTTAAGATCTAATCGGGATTTCACTCATCGCGATTTTGGCATTTGCGATATCAAAATTCACAAGTCCTCCGGACTTGCGATTCTTCGATTCCCGATGGCTCCTTTCATACGCTAGCCCTCCTGAGCTTAGCTCTCGGTCAACATGACCTTCACTCCGTGACCACAACCTTATGTCTCTCTATCGAGGTTTCGGCGTTTTCAGTGATGAGATGCACACGTACTCAGAACACGCGATTCTCCGATCCCCGATGTGCTCCTTTCCCGAGCTTTAGCCCCTTCCGGCTACACAATGGTCCATGTGCCCGTCAACACATGACCTCAGTCAAATCTCTCATCGGGGTTTCGGCATTTTCGATGTCATCATGCACATGCCTATATAATTCTCGATCCCCGATTCTCTGATGAAGGAAATCAACGGTCTAGATCTCATTCTTATCCAACGGATGTGATTACATCGCGAAATCGCATATCACGATTTCAGAGTTCTTGATGTCAAGAGATTTTGGCATTACAAAGTCTCGATACTCCGATACGGGCTGTGATCAATGGTCCAGATCACTTCTTATCCAACGGCTGTGATTACATCGTGAAATCGCATATCGCAATTTCGGAGTTCTTGATGTCAAGAGATTTTGGCATTACAAAGTCCCGATCCCCGATACTCTGCTGATGTCACACGTGGTTTGACACGTGTTAAATACTGCCATGTGTCACTCTGAGTCATGACTTACCTGTGCCTGAAGTGTTGAATCTACCTTCCACTTGTCATTACCAGGTTGTGCCACATGTCCCTAGCTGTCGTGGATTGTTGTCGTGAACTAGATGGACGGTCTAGATCACATGTTGATCTGAGGGTTCAGATTCACTCGGGATTTTGCATATCGCGAAATCAGGGTTTTCATTGCATTGTGTTCTTTGCATATTGAAATCCCGATCCTCGAAACTCTGATGAAGCCTCCTGTCTATAAGTGGATGGTCCCGATCTCTTCTTGATTTAACGACTGCGATCAAATCGCGAAATTGCATATCACGATTTCAGGGTTTTCGATGTCAAGTGAATTGGACATTTCAAAGTCTCGATCCCTGAATCTCTGATGAAGCCTTCTGTCTGCCACGCGTCCATACGAATGGACGGTCCAGATCCCATCGGAATTTCACCTTGGCTTTTCCCAATGATAAACCTTGTGCAACTCCTGTCCGATTTGACGTCTAGGATTCTCTCTCCAATATCCCGATGACTTGTCCGGGATTTCTCCTCTGCACACTAGGGCTTAACCTCCGTGCACTTTATACAGATCCTGTGGTTGACGGGTATCTACTTCCAATATGATGGCTTAGATCACTTCTTCTGCATGCCAACTCCTACTCTTAACATCTACACAGCTTCTCCCGATCCAACAGCTGTCGGGATTTCCGAGTTAGATCCGACGGCTCTCGATCTCTTTCCTGAGCTTCCTGTGTGTATAAGAATGCTATTCCTCCTGAGATTATTCTCCGCGAATCCTTAAATAATTCTGACGTCTGCTTTCGATCATTCACCTCTCTGACCCTTCCATCTTCACTGTTGTACTTAAGCCATCATCACTACTGTACTTGCCATCAATGACAAGTCTATGTTGCCTGTAAAACATGCCAACAATCCTTTGTACATTCTTCCTGCACCCATGCCATCTTCATTGTTGTACTTGCCATCAATGACAAGCATATGCTACCTGTTAAACATTTCCAACAACCTCTCCTTCCTTTTCTTAGTGTTTCCCCCACCAGCATTATCTGTGGGTTTTTTATCCCCCTTACCTTTCTTTCATTGTTTTTGTTTTCCTTCAGGTTGTTGGGTGGCCTTTCGATTTGTCGATTGCACTGTGTTTATATACGAGGTTTTAGTAGGGGGAGCAACCAAAATAGTAGTTTTTCTGGCCGTTGTGTGTTGTATAGACAATTGCTGCAACTGATTCGTCAGTTGCTCAACGGGCTTTGTTTGTGTTGAACCAACAATACCATCGGCATGTGGTCTAGATATCTATCTGGTTTTATCAAGTATTAAGTGTGGCACATCTGGTAAGATCTCATTTAATAAACCAGACTGAGAATAGATGATCTCAAGCTGTTGAGCTCTCATGATGGCGTCTTCTTCGGAAAAAACTCCTGAAGTCATGACGTCTTTGGATAACTATGGGACCAAATACTTAAGGAACCACTCAAGCAAGAATGCTAGTCAGACTGGTACCTTAATTAAACTCTTTTGGTGTCTCCATTCTTGGATGTGATCCAAGATATGGTCCACTTTTGTCTGTGATAAATTGGCCAACAATTCTATGCTAGTGTCGTCTCTCATAGGTAATTGGAAATGGTTTAGGAAGGCCATTGCCAATTCACCGAAGGAAGAGTATCTTGAGCGGTCGAGTTCAATGTACCATTTTGTGACACTCCCAATGAGAGTACGTTGAAACAATCACAACTGTACATAGTCATCTTTCAATGAGTTAGATGAGCACCAAAGGTGGAAGGTAGTCACATGATCGTCTGGATATTTGTTAGGCTTGGATTTGAACTTTGGTATGTCTGAAGGAAACTTCGTCGGCATAGGAGGCCAATGCAAATCATGACAGATAGGGTCATTCAACAACCTTGTCAAATCTGGCAAATGCAAGGTTGCCAGGAAAGGTAGTTTGGGTTGTTGGTGATAACCTGGGAAAATAGGACTTGGAGTTTGAATGGCACTAGATTGCCAAGAATATTTCGGCTGGTAGCTTGGGTTCTAGTAAAAACCATGGCCATGACCAGCATATGGATTTTGCGTGTGAGGAGACATCATTAGCTAATTCCCAAAATAGGACATAGATGGATGGGTGTGCATTACATTTGGACGACTTTGGGAAGGGTTGCCCCATGTTGGTCCTGTAGGGATGGGAATATTACCTTGTCCAGGGTTCCATTGACTGTGGAAATAATTTCCCCAGATTGGCATTCCTGATGAAGGAACGGATCCTTGCTAAGAATTCCAAATCCCTGATGTGAAAGAAGTTCTTGGGTTTGCCCCCTGTGTAGGAATAATACCCTGCATAGGAATAGGTAGTTTGAAACCAGGGTTGCCCCCAGTCAGGAAAGTAGTTGACAAGAAGGCATTATTACCAAACACACCAAACAAAGAAAATGGTGTCGAACCTACCGACATATAATGCGAAGGTGGTCCTTGACTCCCTGCTCCAAGTAAACTATGGTGTGCAGGTGGCTCGGCAGATGGCTGGTGTGTGCCGCCGAGCGAAGGGGACAGAGGAGATATATGACCTCCCCCATAAGGGAAAGCATTAAAAAGAATAGGAATGCCCTCCATGTGGCCTTGTAGAGGAGCGTTAGAGCTCCCTATCCCCAGACCTGAAGTTTGTGAAGTGGAGTAGGAAAATACAGGACTTGTACCTGAGCTAGGAATCTCGTATGAGAATGGAGGGCCTGTCGCACTTAGTGGGAAAGGGGTTGTGGCCACCTTCATAGAAGGGATCAGACCACTGTGCAAGGTAGAGGTGGTTGATACCATGGTGGCTTGGACTGATGACGGTGGGTTAGAAGGTGGAAACTCTCCTATGGTGACAACCGTAGTGGGAATTGAAGAATTCCCAGAAGGAGTAACAACATTTGCTTCCATTGCTGCATGTGACACTGTCTGGCACTTGTAAGGGTGAATCGGTACGATGATGGGTGTCGAAAGATCAGTGTTTGAGGTTTCAGGTGGACCAAGATATTTCGCTCCAAAGTCTAAAATAGTTGATTCCTCTGGATGTTGGTCGAGCACAATTTCTTGTGACACGGTCGCTTCAAAAGACCCTTGTTGGTCTAGATTTCACCTTAGTGGTGGCGAGGGTGGCTCCAGTGTAACCGATGATAGGCCAAGCATCCTTCATGACTGGTGGAGCTCATGATCCTCCACTATGTGAGAATATCAAAAACACTCTAGGGTTTTCTAATTGTTCAAAAAACAACACACACTAAAAAGTCCCTACAAGATAAGACAAGCAAACACTAATTTAATTGGAAGAACAGTTACAACAACCAACACTAGAGAAACTTACTGGTGCAAGTGAAACTCGAACATGGAAGCACCCTCCGAGTATACTTTTTAAAGCGTGGCATGATGTCTATCCTAGGTACCATGGTATACCCCCGTAGTCACATGTGTATGTCCCTAAGAAGATAGGAAACTAGGTTGCCGGAGCGTGAACAGTCACCAAGCGGGTATAGTCGAAAGTCGGGTAGACCACAATGATCATGGTATCGAGCCCAAAACCTATCAAGGGTATCAAAAGAAAGTGGTCTGGGAGACAACTGAGGACCTCGAACAGATTTGAGACCCACGAAGCTCTATGGCAAATGAAATCGACGAAATCCCAAAACAAACCCTCTATATGTGTTCTCCACTACGATTGGTCAAGTTTTAGAGGGGTTATCTCCACTACCTTTTCACACGTGACCTCATGTTTATCCCCTGTGTTAGAGGAGGGTCCTAGATAAATTTCACGATACTCGACTTTGACACTCCCTAACTCAGACTCCAATGTTTGATTTTAATGGCCTTGAAGAGTTTCCTCTCCAACCTAATTCAAGGCCCTAACCCTAAACTAGTTGGTCGACCCTACAAAAATAAAAAGTCTAATGAATTTTAGATTTAGCGTTAATTTTATTGCTTGTCTTACGTCAACGACTATGAAAGTGAAACTAGTGATGTTTGAAGGACGAAAGTAAAATAAATAGAAAGCTTGGAAACAAAAACTTTTCTTTAAAAAACTTTTCAAACTTTAGATTTTTTTTTTCTAAGATCTTTGAACAACAAACTCAAAGCAGGATTTGACTCGACTACGAGCTACTTATGATCTAAGTAAATTGTCAAGAACTTATGAAAGCAAAGACTTTTCCCTAGTTACTAATGCAAAACAACACTTTTTAACCAATCAAAGAAATTAAAGTTTTTTTTTTTTATTTGAATGCTCACAAAGAAAAAAAGGAAAATACCAACAAGTCAAAACCAAGAAAAACTTTCTAGCCTAAGCGCAGATCGCAAAGAGTGACGTCAAAAATCACACACAAGCAAGTTTTTTAAAAATGGACTCTCACACTTTTCTAATATCCCTACAAAAGAAAATTTTGAGGAAAAAACTTCTAAATGAAAAAGAAAGATATTGTTGTAATCAAACCTAAGTTACTAACCACTATGATAGAGACCCAAAAACCTGAGAGGTATAGCCCTTGTCCAAGGAAAGGATGGTTGCCTCACCTTCAACAATAACTTCTCCTCAAGCACACTACTGAGAGTTCAACAACAAGCATGTGCATGTGAGATGTGTAAAGTCAAGGGCATGTACACACATGTTGGCCTTATACAAGCCGTGTGTATCCTTGACTTTGAGACAAAAACAAAAATCCAAGCAAGCTAGCCCAGGCAGATATTACTGATACTGAAAACTAGAATCTCTTGAAGACTCAGACACTTACTTTAAAAGGAAAAGAAAACAAATCAAGGAAAACTTTATAGAACAAACCAATCCAAGGTGAAATCTAAGATACAGACTGCAAGCAACAAAGACTAGAAAGAGTTCCAGAAAACCTGTAAGAAGGGCTACTTCTAACAGGGAAGAGGATGACTACCTCTGTAAAAGAAATTTTCTAGAATCTACACATGACTGTCACTTCCTCAGCTAACATGTACACATGGGCTGTGAGAATGTAGGGTACAGGTACATACGTGTAAACCTTATATAGACTGCGTGTACCTCTATGGGTCTTGAAAAAAATACAGTCAAGAAAAGAAACAAAGATAACTGGTATGGAAGGCTATAATCTCTATTAGCTCAGACTTTTGTAGAAACTTTAAAAACAGGAAAATGAAACCAGTTCTTAAAAATACCCAAAAATATCCCCAGGAACCCTAGAGACTTCCCCAATATGATCTCCAATTCTATTTTGAGTGGGAAATCCCTCTACGGACTAGAAATTAGGGTTGAAATATGCATGCAGAAAAGACCTAAAGATCTCTACTTTCTACTGTCATCCCAGACCTAATCCCCATTATTCTTAAGAAAATACATAGTTAAGTGAGCATACCTTATTTTGAGCGTTTGATGTA
Source organism: Picea engelmannii (assembly GCA_009831015.1). Classification (NCBI taxonomy): domain Eukaryota; kingdom Viridiplantae; phylum Streptophyta; class Pinopsida; order Pinales; family Pinaceae; genus Picea; species Picea engelmannii. Next base: position 15,133 of record ML808542.1, on the reverse strand, counting down.
TATCCTTCCTTACGCTTGATCATTTTTTATTACATCTCTCCTCCCAAGGCTGACCTGCATTCACACAAAACAAGCAACAAACTCTGCATGCATTTGATATATAGGTTAATGGGTTAGAGATTCGATAAACAAGTATACAACAAATCATAAGAACCTCATATGGTGGGACAGGAAAAGTATCTCTTTATTATTAACTTCAACAAATCAACTTACAATGATGAAGCCGACCACTTCTCCACAAACCTAGTCCTGGGCTCCTCTTCAACTGTCCTCCAACTTATTTTATTTATCTCTCTCTTTGCACAAGGAAGGTTAAAGGGTTGGGACAAAGGGAATATGCAATTGGGTATAGTTTCTTTACTATGATTCTCCTCTTCCAAATGGGACCCCTAACCCTTCTTTTATAGAACAAAAGAAGATAGGTATTTGGACAAACCCTTAGCCATGCATGGCTGGAAGATTCAGTTAACTCACCCAAAGTTGTGTGTTCCGTCGGCAACTTTCCTTTTTTCAATCTTTTGTAAGTACACGTGGGTTGTTTTGGGTCAACATGCATGTATGCACGTGCAGTAATAGAGAAGGGCACGTGGGCCTTTATAAAAAGTTTTTTTAAGAAGAGTTGTTTAGAAGTGCTTTGGAAAAGAAGGGATCTGAGATGCCCTGATGCCAAGTAAACATGTATGGTGAAAATTAGGGTTATAACAAGCATTGAACCCTGAGTCTGCCCCTGTGCCAACAATTTGTCATACTCTTTTTGGATGACATTCTGGTGTATTCCAAGTTGGAGGAAGAGCATGAACAACATTTGAGGATGGTTTTGCAAGTCCTAAGAGAGCACCAACTGTATGCCAAATTGAGAAAGTGCTCATTCTATCAATAAAAGATCCATTATTTGGGAAATATCATTTCAAAATATGGGATAGTTGTGGATCTTGAAAAGGTAGAATCCATTAGAGAATGTTCAGTGCCAAATAATGTGATAGAAGTCATATCCTTTATGGGTCTAGCTAGATATTATAGAAGGTTCATTGCAGGGTTCTCAAGGTTATCTCACCCCATCACTTCCTTGCAAAGGAAGGAGAAGAAATTTCAATGGACAAAATAATGTTAGAGAAGCTTCTAGCAATTGAAGAAGTTGTTAACCAGTGCTCCAATCCTAAGGATTGCAGATCCAAATGAAGATTTTGTAGTGTGTATAGATGCATGAAAAGAAGGACTGGGAGGATTCCTCAGACATAATTGATTTGTAATATGTTATGATTCCATTAAATTGAAAGAGCATGAAACGAACTATGCAACTCATAATTTGGATTTGGCGGCCATAGTGCATGCTCTAAATAAATGGAGACACTACCTCATGGGAAATATATTTGAACTCAGGATAGACCATCACAGTCTAAAATATCTATTTTATCAACCAACCTTGAATGATAGACATAGTAGATGGTTTTAATTCCTTTGTGAGTATGACTTTGAGATCAAGCATATCAAAGGAAAGGAGAACAAAGTGGCTGATGCATTTAGTAGAAAAGTACATGAACTACATGCTATGACCATTATCATGTATCAGACTGATATTAAAGGCATAATTTCAAAAGATGAAAATGCAGATTTGTAGTACATGGAATTGGTAGCAAAGCTACAAAAAGGTAAGATTCTACATAAAATGGAAGATTATAAATTGGAAGATGATGGAACACTCCTGTACAAAAATAGAATTTATGTACCTAATTCCCAGGAATTGAGAATTGTGATTTTGAAGGAAATGCATAATGTGCCTTATGTTGGGCACCCTGGATATCATAAAACAATAGAAATAGTCAAGAGCCATTACTTTTGTCCAGGGATGAAGAATGAAATTTCTGAATAGATCGCTAGATGTATGGAGTGTTAGAAGGTCAAAGCTGAACATAGGCACCCAACAAGGTTGCTACAACCATTACCCATTCCTGACTGGAAGTGGGAAGTGGTGACAATGGATTTCATCAGAGGATTTACCAGAACTGGAAAGCAGCATGATTCCATTATGATCATGGTTGATAATCTTATGAAAGCTTCCCACTTTATTCCATTGAAAACTACTCACAAGGAAACTAATGTTGTTGATATCTATATGAAGGAAGTAACACGATTGCATAGTATTCCCAAAACAATTGTGTCTGACAGAGACCCGAGATTTACCTCAAAGTTATGGAATGGTTTATTCAAAGGGTTCAGAACGAATATGAACTTCAAAACTTCTTATCATCCTGATTCCAATGGGCAGATAGAGAGGGTGAACCAAGTGATAGAATACATGTTAAGGATATGTGTGATGGACAAACCATATAAATGGGAAGAATACCTACACTTGGTATAATTTTCCTACAACAATGGGTATCAAGAATCACTAAAGATGATCTCGTTTGAAGCAATTTATGAAAGAAAGTGCAACATCGCAGTAAGCTAGGATAACCCAGCTGATAGGGCAGTGGTTGGGCCAAATTGTATCAAGGAAATGGAAGAGAAAATGTTGAAGAGTAAGTAGAATTTGAAGGCTACCCAAGACAGAAATAAAAGTTATGCTGATAAGAACAAAACCCACTGGGAGTTTAAAGTGGGTGATCATGTTTTATTGAAAGTGAAAGCCAATAGAAGTTCTCTGAAGATGGGAAAATGTTCCAAGTTGGAAGCCGAATTTTGTGGGCCATTTGAAATCCTAGAAAGGATTAGACCAGTTTCATATATGATTTCATAGCCTGCATCCATGACTGTACATAATGTGTTTCATGTTTCATTGCTTAATAAATATATACCTGATGCTAATCATGTTATTGACTGAAATTTGATTCAGGTGGAGCAAGAAGGCGTCTTGCAAGTGCATCCAGTGAACCTATTGGACTGGAAGAGAAAACAACTCCAGAATTGAGAAATAGGGATTGTAAAGGTCTAGTGGACCTGGTACGGTCCCGAGGACACAACATGGGAGCATGAGGATGCTATGCAGGCAGAATACCCACATCTTTTTGAAGATTTTGAAAATCTTGTTGATGCTGTGTAAATAAGTTGCACTAAGGACAGTGAAAAAATAAGGGGAGGGGATTGTAATACCCCAAGGCTGAGTCCCAGTCATATTATGAATTCTAAACATGTTTTGTAGGATGGTGAGATGAGAAATTATAAGGTGGTAGGCTTATGTGTTAGTAGACTGGAGTGCCTAGGTGTTAAAATCTAGGAGCCTATTTTGTACATGTAAATATTCATATTATTAATATAAAAACATCTTTACGTGTAGACTGACCACAAAGAAAGAGTGATGGGGGAATAAGCTTGAATAGGGTGGTTAAGGGAGAGGGGGCTGATAGGTTGGAAAGAGGGGCTAATCCTAAGGGATTAATTCCAAGAGAATAATAATTTATTATTATTCCAAAAGTTGTTTAAAAGGGTATGTTTTTATCCTAAGTTCCTGGGAGAAGGATAGGTTACTTCCAAAGGGAAAGGAATGTGCTTCATGATCGACATGTGTCGGCTCAGACACATGCAGTCTTAATGGGGGGAATTCTGGCTGTCGAGGGGTTCACGCACACAAACATGCAGGAACTCTCACACACTCGCTCACTCTCTTAGGCACTCACGCAAGCACAAGAAGGCTTACGCAGAGATTTTTGGCTCTCACGCCCTCACCAACTTTGCGATGCTAAAAAAGTTATCCCCATATCTCCTCACAAGTTCATTTGTGCACTGAGCAAGACACAACCAACCATTTCCACCATTGTTGATCTTGTGACCATTTTTCACCTTTGTAATTTACTGAGTCGTCCCTTGCCTTATCTGGATTAGCTACTATTGTTGAAGAAGTAGGTTGTCAGGTGTTCAAGGATAAATTCGTGAGTGCGGACACAGACCAATCTCCCCAGATCCACCCGGATCTGGAACAAACTGTGACAGAATATTACTCTTTCCCTAGTTCTAAAGTATTGAATGGACAAGAGAAGAAGGATGATGTACTTACTTTATGAAATCTCTCCTTATCTCTGTTGATCCTCGCTCTGCTACGATGCTCTTGCG
>ML808542.1:0-11036 GCA_009831015.1 Picea engelmannii | reverse complement strand
ACACACACATTTGCTCATCATGCATGAAGAACTTCCACTACTTGTGATAACCTTGTGGCTGTCTCTATTTGCTGCAGCATCAATTCTCCATACAATGGTTCACCAATTCTCCAATATCTTACTCTTGCTAATTTGCTACTAACCTTTTCATGAATCATCTCTTCAATATATAGGAAAAGATAGTTTAGTTACTTGGATAGAATGTAATCCCAAGATATCTGGAGATTCATTAATTTGCCAACCATTCGAACTCCAACTCATCCTTCTAGAAGATTCCTTCTAGAAGGATCGAGAACTTATTCATTTTCTCCCTTAAGAAACATTTCCGCACCCTGACCATTAACACAGTGCGGAAAGTCCGCAGTCAGACTGAATGCAGCCTGCGAAAATCAAGTATTTCCGCAAGACAATATATATGCAGCCTGCGTACTATCTTCAAAAGTGTGATTTAGAGAAGCTGATAAGTGTAACTTTCTTCATGAAAATGATCTTAAAGAAGAGTTAGATCTTCCATCACCATGTCATTATCATGTCATCATCCCGATAACCAAAAATGTGGATAACATCAGGCCTATGAGAAAATCTCTCTCTAGGTGAGAGAGGTGGTTCTGGATTGAAGAAGTAGGTTGTCAGGCCTGTGAGCAACTCTCTCCAGGTGAGAGAGTGTGTTGAGGAGGCGAATTCTCATGGAAGGATTCTTGTAGATGCTACAAAGATCTAATAATTTCAGTCTAGCTTGTTGCTAAAGCCCAAGGTAAGGGAGGTGGAGGAATCGATGGACTGTGTGAAAATGAATGTGTATATTCCTGGGGTGGGAGAGGCATGTGGGGAGTGAGAGTTTGTGAGTAGTGGGCGTAAGTGGATCCTGGGAGAGAATACTTCCTCTGAACTGTGTGACTTTCCTATTGACCTTGCCTAGCCTTAGGAATCCCTTGCCCGATGGATTTTAGTCCCAGATTGGGGGTGACCTACTGCTGAGAGTGATGAGAAATGTGGTTTAAGGATGGGAGGTTCGTGGAAGGTCTGCACGCAGTTGTTGGTTTTAATCCAACTAAAAGATAAGTATCATTTCCATGCTTAATTATGTATGTTATGCATGTCTGTGATTCTTGAGATGTTATCATGTGTTCTGTTGCATGTAGGAATTACTATCAATTCCATTTGAGTCTGTATCATAACAATAATTTTGTGTTATTTGTTTTAAAATTCATTAGAAATTCATGTTATATATATATATATATATGTGTGTGTGTGTGTGTGTGTGTGTGTGTGTATGTATGTATGTTCCGTAGTGGCATTGCCCGACATGTTGGTGATCGGGGATGCTACATATTGGTATCGGATCTAGTTGAGATAAGTGAAGTGTGTGAGTGGTGGCGTTGTCCTACCTCTTGATGGCTAGGGATGTCACATATTTGATCTGGAGATGGAAGTCTCTGTGATCCTATGTGATAAACAAAGTTGTATAAATATGATGTGTTCCATGATGAGTCAAAGCACATAGAGATCTGATATCACTTCATTCATGATATGATGCAGAGGGGATATTGAAAGCTCCAATATGTTGGAACATATGAGCAGGTTGTCGACCAAGCCTCTATCTCATGTAAATTTTAAATAATTTTGATGCAAGCTTGGTATAGTTCAAAAGGACCTCCCTCAAAAGGGGGAGTAGTGTTGATACTAGCCTTGTGCTAAATATTTCCAGCTTCATAGTGATGTTGATGATATGCTAGCCTTGCATTGAAGATTTACAGCTTGGTATTGATGTTGATGAGATGTCAGCCTTGTGCTGAAGATTTCCAGCTTCGTGTTGATGTTGATGTGATGCCATACTTGTGCTGATTTTGATGTGATGCTAGCCTTGTGCTGAATATTTCCATCTTCGTGCTGATGTTGATGTGATGCCAACCTTCTATTGAATATTTCGAGCTTCGTGCTGATGTTGATGTGATTCCAACTTCGTGTTGAATATTTCCATCTTAGTTTTGATGTTGATGATACTCCAGACTTCGTGTTGTGATGTTGTTGTTGTTGATGTTGTATCAGCCATGTGTTGTTAGTGATGACGATGATGTATTATTTTTATACTAATCAATATTGATGCATATGATAATGATGCCATTCTAGCTCCTTATTGTGGATGATGATATTGATGATGAGAAAAAAATCTTATGATTTATATATATTCTAGTCAATATTCCAAATATTGTTGATGTTGTTTCCCTCTCTCTCTCCTAATGATGTTGTCGAATACCCTTCTTGTTAAGGGGGAGTGTTGAAATATTGTAACTGCAAAGAGTATTCTATTTAATATTGAGTCATTATTAATTAGATCAATCCCCTTTTATGGATTGATCATGTCGGGCATTGTAATTGACCAAATCCCCTTTTGTGGATTGGTCAAACCCTAATTAGATTATGATAATTAAGAAGTCGGTCCCCTAGCCTAATTAAAGTGGTTTTAACCACTAAGAAGAGAATTTGGCCCTGCCCAATGAAGAGATATCTTTCCAATGCCTGCCAGCCAGTATAAATAAAAGAGGCTAGCGCCTCTTTTTTTCACTCACTCATTCACTCCTCAAGTTCAAAAATTTGGAGAGCTGCAGTTGGGAGAAGAAGGAGGAGAGAGGCACATTTCTCAGTGTTGGATATTCTCTAGTGTTTTGGTTTATTGTCTTGGCATTATATTGGCTATCTATATTAAGGAAGTTTTGTTGGGTTTTCTCCCCCATGAGGGTTTCCAAGGATAAATGTTGTGTATATCATGATTTTGTTTCTCTTAGTCATCCTACCTATGTTATGGTTATCTAGTAAATAGAAAAGAAACCTAATAATAAATCAAAACTTAACATCTTGCACAAGGTGTATCTACAAAATTAGGATGACCCAAAAGACAAAATTTTATTCATAGATACATTAATAATGTCTATGAATATCCTCTATATTTCAGGGTCTAAAATATTACAAAAACATATTTATAGAAAAAATTTTGAGATGAATAAATTTAGGATGATTTCAGAACCCTATCTTACACAGGCTATATCTCTAAAAATATAATGCCTTAGAAGATGAAATTTTTACCCCACATACCTTGATTCATCTACTAAATATCGTCGAAGGGGTTCCTTATGAAATGTCGTAGAAAAAACTTATATTGAAAATTCCAAGGTTTCTCAAAGTTAGCAACAAAACCCCAAGACCTTGAGTTATGATAACAAATGTTAGGAACCAAATATCAAGATAGCATAAAAAAACCCCAGAATAAGTAATCAACGCCTTGAAAAAGAGAGAATTTTAGATAATAATCCTCTTCGATGGGGAAACCTCCTTATACACCACATAAATTTCCAAATACAAGATGATTCCAAATGAAAAGGTCTCCTTGGTATATATAGGAGACTAGGAGGTCCAATTAAAACTAATGGACCCTAGCTGACATAAATAAAATAACATTACTAATGTAATATTCCCTAATTAAGGAGTAATGTGCCACATTTATGGATTAACAACTTGCATGGGGATGTGTTCCAAAAACTGCTCCTTAATCAACCAATTTGTGATGATTCATTTTGTACCTCTTCCATCAGACCATTCAAAATCTGCAAACACTTCATTATGCCTAAGATAGTTCTCCAATTTGTAATATCTTTTTCTTAGACTCCCCCTCTTCAATATTCAAATTACTAGGATTCTACAAGAATATTGCTTAGAACAATGTATAAACCTGCTCTATTGTAGGATCATCCTTTTGAATATTGACATCTTCCTCTTTGCCTGTAGATTCGTCATGATTTCACAACTCTGCAATTCCTATGAGTATGATCTCCAAGAGTTCTTCATTCACATGTTCTTCTTGTTTTTTATTTCTTCCCCAAACCTTGTTGTATCTGATATCAATTTTTTCCTTCAAGGAAGACTCCATCATGATTCTACAATCATGATCTATGAGTTCATAGTTGTGGCATTTGTAACATTCAATATTGTAGGGGGGCACATAAACATCTCTTGCTTGAACATTTCTTCCATACGCTCTACAATTGTAATATTCCATATATATAAAAGTATGAAGAACATAAATAAATATTTAGAAATGGTATATGAACAACAATATAATTAGAACAACACCACAATAATACCAAAATGATACCAGAATAATACCAGAAAGAGCACTTTGATTACTGAGATAAATGTTCACTGTCCTCTTCGAGGGGGAAAACTCCAACAAAGCAGAGCTCTATTACAATAATATTCAAGACAAAAGTTCCCATTCCCTCTACTCCTATTTATGCTAAATATATCTATCAAAAGAACCATCTAGAGGAAGATCCTTCTAGAAGAAGAAGCTTTTATTGGGTCTTCTTACATTGGACTTATTCTTCCTTATTGTTAGGCCTTATTAATATTGACCTTTGTTACATGGAAATATATTATTCTACCTATGTGAGGGGTTAGGTCCCTTGTTATAAATAATAGGTGTGCTCGTTTAACCATAGAAAATATAGAAATATTGTCACCCAAGCATAGGCCGAAGCCACCCCCAAGAACCTTAACCTTGACAAAGATAATTCTGGAAGAAAACCCTAGGCCTAATAGCCAATCAATGTAGCGTACTTCTCTCTAGAGATAGCACACAAGGCGGAAATTCCAAACCATAACCAATAGAAATTCCAATCCCAAACCGAGAATATATGTTGCAGTAGCTACAACTACAACTACTCTCCATACTTGCGCACTTACTCAGTTTCTGCAGTGCACACTCTTACATTTATGCAGTTGCGAGCTGTGCATGTCAAATGAGATATGAGGTCCTATATTTATATTGCTCCTCCTTAAATTTCTGGGCCAAATTCTCATTATGGAGGATAAAAAATCAATATTAAATATTTACTTTAGCCGACTTGTCTTCTAGGGTTATGTCCAATGCTTTAGGGTTTCTTCTTGCTTCCAGAAATATTATATTCTTGTCAAGGTTACATGTGGAGGTTAATACCTCTCGCAGTTACCATAATATCAACACTCCCTCCTAGCTAGGGAGGTATTGAAAGCAATGGTCTTAAGAACAAGCATTCCATTCAATCGGTAGCATTATCATAGCCATATAGGCTATCTCATGATTATATCACGAGCACCCTCATCATTATCAATATCATCTGGTAGCATCAATTTCATCATCTTGCGAAGCCATTGTTGGCCCTCAACTAAGTTTTGGAGAACCTTGGTCATGTTTGACCTTGGGACTTCGACAGGCTGGTCAAAGATGGAGCACCAGGCGAAGCGGAGATCACAGGATCTCGGCCCCTTTTTAGGGAACTTTTGGGTTTAGGGTTTATGTAACGGGTATGGGATGTCATCCCATGGGTTTACCCATGTTTAGGCCCATTTTGTAATGTATAAATAGAAATATAGGCGATGTAAGTAGAGAGACCTAGTAGAACCATCTTAGTGTGGAGATAGAGGCTTTGTGCATACTATGTGTTAAGACTTGCAGAGCTAAGTGAAAGTGATTATAAGAAGCTTGTGTGTAGACTGTGTAAGAAGGCTTTGTGTTGTGACCTAACTCAGGGAAGGAGGATCTGGTGAGGTGTGCACAGATCTCCTGTCCTATGTAGAGTGGGTTTTTGGGGATCTTTGCATGTAAAAAGATTGACATAAGATAATAAATAAGAGAAGATTTGGTGGACGTAGCCCCACGCATGGGTGAACCACGTATATCCTATTTTATGGTTTCTTTGTGCATTATGGTTTTTATATTGTCCATATGATTTAAGCTTAGTGGAGTAATGAATGTTTAGATGAGCCTGGTATGATAGATTAAGTGCTTAGTGATGTGAATGAATGTTATATATGATCTCTTTCCATATGCTAAGTTCTTAGGTGTGTTAGATCTGGTTGAATACTATGTTGTTTTATAATTAGGGTTTGGATCTGCGATGTGAATAAGGGTTAAATACTAATGAATGATAACCATTAAGTTCTTTGTTAGAGTAGTGTAATCAAAGATCTGTGTCCTAGCTAGGTTGCAGACATCTGAGTCCTACAAACACCCCTGCCTCTACCTCCGATGAGACTTCATCTTCTTCATAGGTGTTGCCAAAAGGGTCGATTGTTAGGTTTTTGTTGGTGTGTTTTTGAAGCGTTGAAACTTGAGTCTTCCCCTGTGCCAACAAATGGTTCTGTTTCCAAGACCTATGACCGAACAATGCTTAGAAGGACCTATGAACAAGGTAGTTATTCAAGAGTTCACCGAGCAGGAGGCCTTGGTGAAGCAGTAGGTCGAAGAAGATCGAGCCAAGTGTGAGGCGTTTAAGGTAGGGTTACCCAGAGCAGAGTGACTCGGGATGAGTCAAATGTGAGTATTGGGGGCCTGTTGGCCCTAGACCAAGTTTTGGGGAACCTTGTTCATGTTTAACCATTTTTGGAACTTTGACAGGCTGGTCGAAGATGAAGCACCAGGCAAAGAAGAGATCATGGGATATCAACCCCTTTTTAGGGAACTTTTGGGTTTAGGGTTTGTGTAACAGTTATGGGATGTCGACCCATGGGTTTACCCATGTTCAGGCCCATTTTGTAATGTATAAATAGAAATCTAGGCAATGTAAGTAGAGAGACCTGGTAGAATCCTCTTAGTGCAGAGCTAGAGACTTTGTGCATACTATGTGTTAATACTTGTAGATATAAGTGAAAGTGACTGTAAGAATCTTGTGTGTAGACTGTGTAAGAAGGCTTTGTGTTGTGACCTAACTCAGGGAAGCAGGATCTGGCGAGGTGCGCACAGATCTCATGTCCTATGCGGAGTGGGGTTTTTGGGCTCTGTACATGTAACAATATTGACAGAAGATAATAAAGAAGAGAAGAGGTGGTGGACGTATCCCCACACTGGGGTGAACCATGTATATCCTATGTTATGGTTTCTTTGTGCATTATGCTTGTTATATTGTCCATATGATTTAAGCTTAGTTAGTAATGAATGTTTATATGAACCTGGTATGATAAATTAAGTGCTTAGTGATGTGAATTAATGCTAGATCTGATCTCTTTCCATATGCTAAGTGCTTAGGTGTGATAGATCTAGTTGAATACTGTGTTGTTCTGTAATTAGGGCTTGGATTTGCAATGTGAATAAGGGTTAAATACTGATGAATGCTAATTGCTAAGTGCTTTGTTAGATTAGTGTAATCACATATCTATGTCCCAGCTAGGTTGCATACATTTGAGTCTTGCAACCACCCCTACCTCTACCTTGGGTGAGACTTCATATATAGTTGATAATCATTTTCAACAATACTAATAGTCTACATGGCAATCAGAACAATTCCATTCAACAGAACACTACTATGTCTATCCATAGTAGTACACAACTACTATCCAGTGGTACACAACCATACAAAGTATCACACAGCTACTTAATCAGTGACACATAGTCACAACCATTGGAACACATCCACCATAGTAGTATACATATACTATCTAGAGACATACAGTCTCCATAGCAATCATATCATATGATATCAACTTGCATAGAAACAATATTATGATATAAACTGAGTCATATGGGACATTCTTCCACTCACATCTATGAGATATGGAAGAGAATCTACCCTCAGAAAGTAAAACATCAGCCATGGGCTATCTAGACTATTTGTCTCAAGCACAGAAGAATAATTTTCCATGATTTCTGAGCATGTACCATTCACCTAACTGGGCCATTCCTCTGGCACTAAACATAGTGCAACCTAGAGAGAATGGGTTTTCCCTAGGGAATTTTTATTGGTGGTAGGCTGAAGTGGGGAAGAAAGAATGCACAAATAAGAATGACAAATGGAAGAGAAATTGGGGGAAAGAAAGCGTGCAGGAGGAAAGTGACAACTGGAAAGAAGAAAAGAATGCATGCATACAAGAAGGAGGTGACAACTGGAAGGAAGAAAAATCATGCATGCAGAGAAGGAAGACCCAATGACAATAGTTTTTAGTGTTTTTGTAGGATTTTTGTAATTTTTTTTGTGTAAATGGCTAAAGATCCCGATAGATATAAAGATAGATATGGATGTATCATAGAGGGGTTCATAATAAGTTCAGTTTGCTACCTATGTAGAGTCCAATTATCTTTATGTATTTTTTTTGGTAAGAGAGATACTTTTGTAATCAATTGATCTAAGAGGAAGAGAGGAGGTAGATTCTAAGGATTATATAGCAGGCTATGGAGCCTGGTGCAATCTAGTTCGCCTCACAGAGATATTACCCATCTGAGGAGAGTTGTAAGGACGAGGTGCGATAATTGCAGAACTTCCATAATAAGAGAGCTTAGAGCCAAATCTTTGTGGATGTATCCCAGGAGGGGGTGAACCATGGTAATACCTGTGTAATGTGATGAATGCATGCATATCTTTTTCATACCTTTATTAGTTAGATTTTGTGTGAAATGAATGAGTTATTATATTGTTGAGTAATTGTTGTTGAGTTATCAAGAACAGAGGCCACGAAGTCAAAGTAGTAAGTGGAAAAACAATACGGCATAATATAAATCACAATTAATGGCTCAGAATGAAGATCCCCTATCTCATACTCAATCCTAGGCTGTAAACACCTGAGTATTACAACCACCCATTTAAAGATATCTGGGGTGAGACTGCACAATGCATTCTGTGGACTGCGTTGCCTTCTGGTTTACTAGAAGGGATGATAGTTTTAGGCTTTGTTGGTACCCTTATAGATATGAACCCTGGGTATACGATGCAGGTAGTAGAGAGAAGCCGTTCAGATAAGAGCCAAAAAATGGTTCCATTTCCTTTGTAAGAGGAACAAGAGATGAATGAGTAGATGAGATAGAATGTATGAGAATAGAATGAGTGAACCCAGAAGACCACTAAGCCACTAGAAGGGAATGTTGAGACCGTGGAACCCCTCAAAAGAAGAAATCGAAGGCTAGTTGAGAACTAAAGAACTAGAGTTTTCCCAAAAGGATAATAGAAACCCTAACCTCACACCTCGCAAATATCTGGATAAATACTTGTTTACTAATTTACACAAAGTATTTTTCTGTGATTTTCCCCACCTACTATAGGAGTGGATAATAAGGTTGAAATATAACCACACGATGAACCGGATCCGACAGCTAGATTGGACCCCAATATACATTGAGCAGTTACAACAGGTGAACAACAAATTCACCCACGCAGTCGACTTTTGGCTTGATAGCATCATGGTAGGCTTCATCACAGAGTTTGTAGTTGACACAATGAAGTCATACAGTGCGACAGAGTAGGAATTTCTATGTGGACCCCATGGAAGGTACATTCGATCCCTGTGTACTTCTATTAAAATACTGCTCTATAAAAAAGATGCAATGACAATGGAAGCAAACAACTAGAGTTCCCTACATGCATGGGGGAAGGGGGGAAGAACTGACAGAGGAAGGATAAATGGACAAAGGTGAGGCTAAAGGAAAGAAGGAGGAGGAATTATTGGACCTGATCTTGATGGATGACGACAATCTTAGGTGGATCTTGGCGTCACCAGTAACAACGCGTAGCGGAGTACCCTACCAATATATGGTGAATACCAAGAAAAGAGTTTTAGCTGCGAGGGAGGGCTTGGCAAGAGATGAAGAAGAGGTAGAGGATCTCTGGGCTGTGGAGCAGATTGAGGAAATCCTATGTGCAACCTATGAGAGGAAAATAAGAGGCCCAAGAACAGGAGAAGAAGATAAGCATCCTTTCCATATTAATGTTAGTTTGGAACCCATAAAACCATGTGCGACCAATACACCAAAGAGAACACCACCATTTAGACAAATGAAGTTCAGAGAAATTCCAATAGCAAGAAGTACATCTACCATAGGAGAAACAACTGGAGGAGCTAGTTCAGGCAATACTAGTCAAGTATCTACACCACACGGTGGCGGTATAAATTTAGTGTTTAGAATGGCAGGACACGAAACCACGATCCGATTACCATAATTTTGAGAAGAATAAGCAGAGGACCCTAAGAATCATTTGTTCATTTATGCAAAGATATCGGAGGAAAAATAGATCACATATGAAGATACCAAAATTGTGCAGCTAGCGATCATGCTGAGAGATTGCACACTATACTGGTACATGAGTTTAGACGCGAACAATGCCCTTGGAATGAAGAGGACACTAGTAGATATTAAGAAGTATTGATTAATGAGTTCCAGAAACTAAGCTTAGAGGATCAGTACATGAAAGAAATGATTGAGATAATATAGAAACCAAGATAGTCTATATGGGATATTGACCAGAGATTCAAGTGATTAAAGGGGAAGTTAAAATACCTTATGACCGAGATGCAACACCAACATCTATTTTTCAACGCACTACTCCCACACCTAAAATATCCATTACGACAACAGAAGTTTCAGACGCAGGCTGAGGCTCTACAGGAAGCCTTGTAGTTGGAACAAAACCAGTACCAGTAGATAGACCCAACTATTGAATAATTGAAGGAGGATTTGAAGAACCTAACATTCCAGTTGAATCAGAACAAGAATAAGGACAAACGGGAAGTCATTTGGTGCACCACATGCAGGACGAAAGGACACCATAAGAATAAATGTCCAACATTCACGTAGTATATGGAAATAGGCATGCCAAACCTACTACCACAGGGAGGATTGTTATAACCCTAAAATGCACCATACAGGTTTACCTGGCATCAGGCCAACTCATGCCTCTTCCTAGCCAAAGCCATGCTGAGTATTTCCTAAAAAAACCACTTAAAACAAGAAACCCGTGCCCTAACTGCTCATTGGGCGCGGGCATCCGCTTGCTGCCCTCTTACTGCACACGGGTATCCACGGGCTAACCCAAAACAACCCGCGAGTACCTAACAATGCAAAAAATCAGGGAAGTTTCCGCCGAGACACGAGGATTTTTGTCAGTTAACTGAAACTCTCCGCCATGCATGGTCGAGAGTTCGACTAAAACCCTAGCTCTTCCTAGCCTATAAAAGGAGGGGTAGGGGTACTATTCAAAGGAGGAAAATCATAGCAAAGGAACTCTGCCAAATTGCCA
>ML808541.1:118080-128622 GCA_009831015.1 Picea engelmannii | reverse complement strand
CCCTCAGTAATCCAACAGGTGGATGAACTGTGAAAACTCAAAGATGGTGGGTGTGATCATTATGACCATTCTATTCCTTCAGTGGCCTCTACGCAGAACACATATTTACAATTTTTATCAGAGGAGAAATCTACACCTTTTCCTGGTGTTAGGCGTGAGCTTTTGAAGACTCATTCCAATGTTGGTCTAGGTAGTGTGGATACTTCGTGCCTTATTGTAGGGGGTGGTAGCATAGTTTTAGTTCATATGGCTGCAAGATCTAAGGTGGAGGTGAAGCGAGTGCAGACTAATCCAAAGTCTGCAAATAACTGTGGGGTAGTCTGCATATGAAGGAAGTTTATCACAAGAGAAGTGCTCATGTCTAGAAGCCAAAGAAGGTGAAACGTCATTTTATTATGGGCATGGATGTGGGGTTGGAAGATTCTTGCAAACTCTCCCTCTGCGCACTAGTTGGGAGGTTTACATACAAGGCCAAGAGCAATTTACCTTTCAACGAGTGGATGTAGATTACCTGGGTTCCACTCATTGGATATTCTCCGGAGTTGTTCACCCTCCCGCGCAGGTGGTTTGGTTTGGTTTTCATAAATCCAAAGGATTCCGCTTATATCCTTGACAAATTCTAGGATTGCGAGGGTGGAAGAATTATGTTGAATCATTGGCGCATGTGCTTCGAGCCTGCTACTAAATATTTTGGTTTTTGTCATGTATGGGTCTTACTACATGGACTGTCACTCCAACTATGGAATAAAAAATCCCTGGAGGTGATTGGGAACCTCCTAGATCTATTGTTAAATGTTGATGAAGCTTGTTTTCTTTCAATGGACAAGCGAATGGTGAGGGTCCTTGTTGAGCTTGACATCCATGGGGTCTACTGGAAATGCTAGAGTTGGAGTGGTGTGGACAAGTTACTTTCCAGGGATTGGACTATTTGGGTCCACCATTGCAATGCTCTATTTGTAGACAGACAGGTCACCATTGCAAACACTGTCATTTCACGAAAGGGGTCTCTGACTCCGAGGAATCTTTGGAATCTTCTACAAAATATTTTTATATGAGCGAAGTGGACTCAAAAGACTTGGGCATCTTAGCTGCTGGGAGTGCTAAAGATATAGCTGGTCCGATCTCAGACACGTTCATAGGTAATCTAAAAATGTATTGCCCTTCTTTGTATTTTTGGCTTTCATCCTGGGAACGTGATTTACTAGACAGTTATTTCTCGTTGCTCTCTGCTCCTCCAAAAGTAGTGGTTTCAAGAACTTTGGGTACGACAAAACCTGGTGGTACATCTAATGTCCCTAATAGGACTCCTCTTAGCCCGGTATCCTTAGAATATTCAATCTCATTACCTGAAGAACCTTCTCTAATGGCCACCATGGCAAGGCCCGATAATGATTCACAAACTTTCTGTCAACCTGTGGGGGAACAATTTTTGGAAAATATGATAACTTTCTTGGTCCCGACCTAGAGGGAGGCCACTAGTCCTATAACCTTACCAACATACTTGGGCTTGGAATCCATTCATGGTGAGGTGGAATGTGGAGCTGCAGTGGCGACTACAAGTTTAGGGGAAGGTTCGGGGAACAACTTAGCATGGGCGCGGAGATTGGGTTTGGAGTTATCCTCCATTACAACTAGGAGTGCTTGAAATAAGCTGGGGAAAACTCCTTCTATTATTGATCAACATTTAGCTTCTACTCATTATTTGGGGGCGCTTAGAGGCATGAAATCCCTTGCAAGGGCTAAATCACGATCCTCCTCTCCCTGAATATTAGAGGGGTGGGAGGCCCCATAAAAATTCCCTCCATGTGTAGGATTCTTTCTAAAACCAAGCCAGATATAATTTTTCTACAAGAGACCTTAGTTGCAGAGGAGAAGGATAGAAAATTCATTAACATTTTATGTCATAATTGGGTGATCTGTGCATTCATTTCTATAGGGAAGTCAAGTGGACTTCTGGTGGCATGGAATCCATTTTTTTTTTTGGTTAAATCTGTTTCTAAATGTTGGCGAGATTTTATTGACAGGTATTCGATTACCTAACAAAAGAAGGATTTCTTTGTTAAATGTTTATGGCCCGTGCACCCGAAACAGACAGTGTTGGGAAAAGATGGATGCAAAAGGTTTTTTAGCATTGGGTGATCTTATACTTGCAGGGCACTTGAACTTTATGACTAGCACAGAAGAAGTATGGGGTGCATCAACTTTAACAGATCCCCTAGCAGTTTTTTTTAAAAAGATTTTTTCAAAAAATTATTTGGTTGATATAATGCCTGCAGAGGTGGTGCCAACTTGGTGAAACGGTAGAAGTGGGGTGGATAGGATACAAAAAAGACTAGATAGAGTGTTTGCCTCAGATGCTACTCTACATGCTTCAACCAGATATCTTTCGTGGGTGGAATTTTCGTTTATTTCCGATCATGCACATGTTATTTTTTAATTGGATGTTGGTTAAATGTATGTAGCTCATCCATTTAAATGTAACCATTCCTATTTACGAGAAGATTCATTCGTCGATTTGGTTCACGAAGTGTGGAATAGTCTTCAGGATTATGGGGAGGAGGGAGCTCAAAGGATTTTGGTCAAGAAGTTGAGCATGCTAAAATCTCGAGTGGAGGTATGGATTACCAAAAGGAAACAAAAGGAACAACAAGTATTTGAAAACACTGAAGCAAAGATTTCTCTTCTTATCAAGCAAATATTAAATGGTGATCACAGTAATCATCCTAATCCTTCACTGAAAACACTTACTGTGCCCCATTTACCAGTGCACTCTCTTATAGTTATTGAGCCCTCCTCTGGCTAATGCACCATCTTCTGGCTATTGCGCCCTCCTCTGGCTAGTGCACCCTCCTTAGACAAGTGTGCCCTCCTATAGAAAGTGAACCCTCCTTTGGCTAGTGTTCCCTCCTCTGGAAATTGTCCCCTACTCTGGCAAGTGCACCCTCATCTTCAAAACTCCCTCCTCTGGCAAGTGAGCTCTCCTCTAGAAAGTGCACCCTCATCTTCAGAACTCCCTCCTCCAAAAAGTGTGCCCTACTCAGAAAAGTGTGACCACCTCTTTGGCTAGTGTTCCCTCCTCTGGAAAGTGTGCTCTCATCTCCAAAACTTGAAGGGTGATAGATCTCTCTTGATGGGAGATTAGTATGAATGAAACTTAATGATTCCTCTTCAATGACTTTGTGAAATGGAGGCAATCTCTTTATATCGTGGATGTTGCCTTGTATTTGTTTTATTTTAAGTTGAATTTCAATGCACTCCATGTCCAGATTGGACCCAATGTGTGTAGGATTAAACCACAATCCAAGACCTAATTGTAAGAAGGAAATACTACACTAGCTAATTGCAAATGAGAAAGAGGAGAGAGAAAAATAGAATCATTATTCACTCATAAGAGACTAAGAAACCAACTCTAATCACAATGTATTAATCCTTGATAATGAGTACAACATATAGGACTCTCCACATGAGGAGTAATGCGCACTAGGTTGGGATTTCCATGTGCATGCTCAAGTAAAAAATTAATGTCTTCCAACTTAGCAATAATTAACTAAAGTCAAAAGTTGCTAATAATAAGAAAAGGTCAAAATTATAGGTGTGAACTTAATGATAACTCTACATGAAGTCAACATGCATTCCATAATAGAAAAAATCTCCTAGAATAAGACTAGAGTTCAAGAATGGAACTAAAGTCCTAACTGAGTGAGAATTTGCTAATTATGGAAAATCACTAAATAAGTGAAGTGACTTAACTCTAAGTAGGTGGGTAATGGGCACTTCTCTAGGAGGCTAATATTCTTACTAAACTATGTTTTATAGCCATGAAATAGGAAATATCTCCTAAAATTAAGGAAATAGGAATTATCTCCTAAAAAATAGGAATTTAACTAATGGTGGCAAAAATATAGGAATTGGCCTAATGGTAGCTAAAAAAATAGCAATTCACCTAATGGTAGCTAAAAAATAAAAAGTATCATAATGGTGGTTTATGAACCCATGGTTTTGGAAACCCATGGTATTTTCCCATGATATTACATATAGGAATCCATCCACTAAAAATATACATGCTATAAATAACATTCCTCCTAAATAGTAGAAAAAATGAAAAAATGAGTATGTCACTAAGTATGTAGTCGAGCATGTACTCCAACAACGTGCAATCCACCTATCCATCTACCAATTCTTTGAGTCCCTTGGATCTATAGGCCTGGCTTGTGTGCCCAAGCTGTCCCAACTGTCTCATGCATTAGTTGATTATTTGTGTAAGGCTGAATTTACAAACCCTATTTAAGCTAAAGTGAAAATGGGAATTTTTGCACAGCTATGAAAAATAATTCATTCCCAAATCCTGATAAGGGGTTGCCAAAGGCCACCAGCTTCATTAGTCAGGACTCGGAATCAGATTCAGTGTCTCGAAGTAGTCAGGACCCGGAATCGGAGTCAGTGTCTCGATGGAGTCACTATCTGAATATCGAACTGATCGCCATCTTGGAACAGGACCCGGAATTAGAGTCAATGTCTCGAAGGAGTCAGGACGTGGAATCGGAGTTAGTGTCTCAATAGAGTCAGTATCTGAATATCGAACTGATCTCGCATTAACACAAGGAGGATTCGATTCTCTGCTTAAAAAAACGTCCGACAAATTTTCAAGAATTTAAATGATGCATTAAACCATTAAAGCATAAATTAGCAATACCTCATTTTGGAGGAACATAGGCAGACACTTGTGTAAAATAAATATCTGCAGAGCCATATTAAATTTATAAGGAAAAACGTTATGCGAATCAAGACTTCAAATATTAAATTTATAAGAAAAAGCGTTATGCAGATCAAGACTTCAAATCTTGTGGAGATTGACATGAGAAAGAACCCAGAAACACAGTACCTTTGCATGTCTCTGGGGAATCACTGATATTACAAGTCGTAGGGAGAGATACAGCGAGGGTTAGATCGATGGGAAACCCCAATAGCAAACAAAGGAAAAAGCAAAGGCAGGCAAAGGCAGTCGGGCTCATGAGCAAGAAGTGCAGGCAAAGGTAGTCAGGCTCGTGAGAAAGAACGTTAGTGAGCGCTGGACAACAGTCTTCGGTTGGTTGTGTCGCGGCGTTGCCGAACCCAGTGACGAGTTCGAGGCATGGTGAAAGACTAAGGATGGGGTTTGTGCAGTCCGAAGAGAAATCGACTCCCTTGACGCCAATTCTCGCTGCTACTAGGAATGCCACCACACCCATTACTGCAATTAAGAATCTGCAATCTCCCCGACCTGCCATGGTTGTGCTGCAATCTCTGCTACTGTTTGAATGTTGTAAACCTTCACGCAACTTTCTCTACAAATCATGCTTCTTCACTCAGCTTTGACTACAATTTATAGATTTAAAACCTTAATGCAACTTTAAAATATTAATTATATTAAATTAAAGTTAATTCTCCCTTATATTTTTAGAAAAGTAAATGAAATTGTGTTGCAATCTCTACTACTGCCTGAATGTAATTCATTGTAAACTTTAACTGGACTTTCACTACAACTAAGTGAAATTCCAATGAAGGTTTACAATTGTAAGCATGAAGAAATTTTTTGTTAAGTGGCTATGAACTATTAGATGATTTTGTCTCAGTTATAAAGATAATTTGTGTCACTTGTTTTGAATATTTAGGGTTCACCACCTTCTTTGCATATTCTATGTTTTTCTGGGTTTATGTTTTCCTCTTTAATTAATCAAGATTTTTTTTGCTAACTGGCTATGAACTATTAGATGATTTTGTCTCAGTTATAAAGATTAATCAATGTCACTTGGTGAGAATCAATAATTGCTTTCCAACAATTTCACATACCTTTCACATTTAAATTCTCTTTTCTAAGCCATTCAATCACAGAAAGTATTTTTAAATATTTTTTAACAATCACTTTGTGCCACAACCTAGTACTCCTCCATAGGATTTTTGCAGCCAAAGATTTTCCAAAATTGAAAATATTTTTAAAACCCCATCCTCCACACTTCTTAGGTTTTACAATCCTGTCCCAATTTACCAAATGGAAACTTTATGTTTCTTTGTTTCTTGACCACAAGAAACTAAACATATGTCTTGTAATCCTATTCAAAATACTTTTGGGAATCTTTTCCAAAGACAACCAGTACATTGAAATGATTTCCAATACTAAATTCACCAAAATATACCTTCCTCCCAATGTAAGCCATGTATGACACCAACTGGATATTTTTTTTCCACTGTTTTAAGCAGCCAACTCAAATCATTAATAAGATAGGAATTTGGTTTTAGAAAAAAAAACAACAATTTAAGGCCATCATCTAATGGTTTTAACTCATAGGGTAATAATTCCTTCAAAGGTATTAATTCCTCTCTAGTCCAACTTGCTCCTAGAAATTGTGACTTGTGAGAACTGTAAGTCATTCCAGTTGCATTGTTAAACAACTCAAGTGATTCCTTAAACATCCCCCATTCTTTAAAAGATCCTCTACCAAAAAGAATAATATCATCTACAAAAAGTAGATGAGTAATGTTAATCCCTTTCGCTACTGCAACTCCATGTATTTTGTCTTCTTCAACAAGCTTCTTTAGTATTCTGCTAAGTCCTTCCACTATAAGTAAAAACAATGGATAAAGGGGACAACCTTGTCTAAGTCTGTTTGAACTTCTAAAAAAATTAGTAGGGATTCCATTGATTAACACCGAGAAATTTGTTGAACTGACACGCCCCATTATCCAGTCAGTAGCTTCCAAACTGATCCCAATTTGCAAAAGGACAAGTCTTAGGAAACTCCAATCAACCCTATCATATACTTTTATCATATCTAGTTTTAAGATCAAAGCTTGAGATTTATTTGTCTTTATACTATGTAGGGCATCTCGTGTTATACCAATAGCCTCATTGTTCTGTTTGTTTTCCAGGAATCCAAACTGCTCCTTAGTTATACCTTTTGAAACAAAATCTTTGATTCTGACTGCAATAATTTTTGAAATTACCTTATACACCAAGTTACATAAACAGATGGGTATGAATCCATCAAAAGATTCAATTTATAAATTTTATTGATAAGTGCTACAAAGGTGGCATTTAGTGCCCCTATTATCTTCCCCTTGATTATTGATTCCTCCATTGTTTCCAGAATATTTTGTCCCATAATATCAAAAAATTTGAAGAAAAATTCAACTGTCCATCTATCAAGTCCAATGATTTTTGAAACAACAAATCCTTTCAAAGTGGAGTCTAGGGTAAGTCTTTTCCCTTCTTCCACTGAAAAGATTCTAGGAGTCTAGGGTAAGTATGTATCACTTCCAATTGCTTTATAATAGAAAGATCCTCTTGAGCTTTAAACATTTTCTCAAAGTATGTAACAATTTCCTTTTCCAAGTCTTTTTGCTCAGTTTTCACTGAACCATCCTCCTTTCTAATCTCCCAAATTGTATTTTTTTGCTTTCTGAAATTAGCGTAGGCATGGAAGAACTTAGTATTTTTATCACCAAAATTTAACCACGTAATTATGTTTTTCTATCTCCAAGTCTCCTCTTATTGTTTTAAAAGCTCCAACTTCCCCCCTTCTTTCTCTGTCACCCACTCCCTTTCATCATCTTGCACAAAACCCCCAGGAAAGGTAGAGTAAAGGATATCCAGGTCTACTTCAATTTGTACTTGTTCTTCTTTAGATTTTAATTTCTTGTTTTTTTCCCATTTTGTAACCAAAGACTTCAAGTATTTAAGATTTGTGACTATTTTTACCATTAGTGAAGTAGAGAGAGGCTAGTCCATCTTAAGCCAGTTGGATCGCACTAAAGAAGCAAAAACTAGATCTTTTAACCACACTAAATTTAGTTTGAAAGGGACCTTATATTTTTGTTGAGTTGGTTCCATTTGGAAGACTACTGGCATATGATCTGATATCTTAAAATTAACCACCCAAGTTCTAAAAATGTTCCCTGAATCCACCAAGGATTCACTAATTAAAAAATGGTCCAATCTTTTTGCTACATAATCTTGAGTTCCCCTACCAGTCCTCCAAGTAGGCAGAATATTTATAGGTTCTATATCAATTAAACCTTCTCCTTGAATCATCTGATTGAAGTAAGCATCCAATGGATCGCTTCTAGCATTATTTCCCCAAGTTTCTCTCGTAGAAATTTTGAAGTTCAAATCACTGCATAAAATAAGATTAGACTCTTTAAGTATTCCATCCTTTTTTATAATATTCCAGAAACTTTGTTTGTCGACATATGGCCCATAACAATTTATCATCTTCAAATTCTTTTTTATCTTCTTTACGAATCCCTCTAGTAAGATTCCTACATGACTCAAAAAGGCATTGAAATTATCTTTTTTGGCATTCCATGCAGACAGTAGCCCCCCAAAAAATCCTTTTGAATCCACAACATAGAAATCCCACGTAGGGAAAAATTTTGAGAAAACCTCTCTCTCATTAATCCATCGACCATAGTTTTTTGTATCATGACTAGATATGGTTTAACCAAATCAAATAGTCTTTTGAGGGATAATGATTTTGTACCCCCACTCCTCTGACATTTAGTGAGATCACTATCATTTAATCCCTATTGCCAGGGATTTGTGTGCTCTAAGTGCCCTTGGACCCTCCGAAAACTGTAAGATTAAATTCCCCATTTGTTCTTTCTCTTTAACGATCTTCTTTGCACTTCTAGTTTTGACAGGAGATCATTATTTCTCTAAACCCCCAAAAACATACCATTTCTTCTTCGATAACTCCTTATTCCCCCAACCAACAACTTCAATAGTCGGGATTTCGGGCTTTGTCTTCGGGCAAGATCCAATGTGATTTTTCCTTCTGAAAAAAATATGTAAAGGGGTTCGACTTAATACTTATTTATAATTAGAAGGTATTAAATCGGTTAATGATTCCTCAACAATTTGGTTAAAAACCTGCATCTAAAAAGACAAAGTTCCCAAGCCCGATCGAAACCCCAGGTTCCTTGAATAAAGTAAAGGGTTCATCCAAAACTGTCTCTAACTCAACAGAGTCTAAATCCCCTTTTAAGACAGTCATCCCCTCCATCCTCCCTCCCCCTTTTTCAGCTGGTGTATAATCCTCAGCAAAGACTTCCCCCAGGACCGACCCCTCACCCAGGAACCCCGAGCCAAATTCCCTTTGTGTAACAGAACCCTACTTACCAAGGTTAATAGAGGGTTCTGAACTAACATTTAAATTTGAAAAAAGACTATGTAACCAATCCAATTCCTTCAAAGAAAGGGACGAATAAAGAGAAAGGGAGAAAATTTTTAACTTACCTATGAACGTAGTAGAGTTCGTTTAGCTGAAAAGGGATTCCCCTTCCTGTGCATTAGAACCCTTCTCATCGAAAAATTCCAGATTCTGGTCTAGCTCCAACCACTCTTCCTTCCATGTTGATTTTTTTTTTCCCCTGGACAAGTGTTTTTCAAATGCCTTTCCTCCTTGCAGACTGCAGAACAGGATCCCTCAATAATCCAGTTTTTGTGTGTGAAGAATCCATCTCCACTCAATTTCTAGGAACTTCAGTAAACCCTTTTGTAGGTCGAATTCAACCAAAATTATTCCTATTCTACAAGAAAGTTTATACATTCTAATTTTATAATGTTTCTAATTTAACCTTTTTTAATAATATTAATAATTTTTATTTATCTAGAGAGTTTATACATTATAATTTTATAATGTTTCTGATTTAATATTTTTTAATAATATTAATATTTTTTCTTATGTTAATCAATATGGCAATATTTCTAATTTTAACTTTTCTATAATATTTATATTTTTAATCATAATTTTACAATAAAAAATTTGAAAGCAAAACTACAAATAATAACCTAAATTCATTTTTTTTTTAAATTCTACCATTAGAGACATAGGATAAAAAAACTCAAGACACACTCTGATAGATTCACTATATTCAAGATGTTAAATAAGAGAGTCTCTTTAATGTTTAATTTTAAGTCATAAGAACCAACTATCAAATCCTATTTTAGTGTGTGGTTGAAATATTATCTTAACAAGTTATTACTCTTATTAAGACTGTGTGTGTCTTGATGCAAAGCTTGATGTATAAATATGTGTGTGATTTAACAAAGAAAACAAATTGTGTGTGTACCATCTGGTTCTTTAAATTCTTCCAAATCCATCACATATAATTGTAAAAATTTATGTGAAAGATCTTGAAGAACCATCTTAACATAAAATGCCACGATTTCTTACAATCTCCACTAGAATATTCTTTCTAAAAGGTGTAGTTGAATGGTATGGTGAATCCAACTATGGTTTGAAGGTTCAATGTTTTCCCAATATTTTAACAGTCTTAAAAAAACCTCATCCCGAAAATGCAGGGACTTGTTGCTCTGCAACTTCCCTTGTTTGATTATAGATGCTTCGTAACACAATTAACAATGCACATATCCAAGCCTTGACTGACTAAGCTATCAAAGCAAAGTTGTATAAATAATTTCAATCTCCATCCATCTGCTTCTTCTGGCTCTAGTGCATGGTCTCCCACAATTTCCTATGGTGTATATATATATATATATATATA